>VXAU01003123.1:1322619-1410636 GCA_013399695.1 Formicarius rufipectus | reverse complement strand
ATCCAGGCATCATCATTTTCATTGTGAAGCCAATATAGAAGCCAGGTTTGCTACAATGAATTGCTGTGATTTATTGCATTTTTAATCAAAGGGGTCTATAAGTGAAATGACATGATGTGGCAACACACCCTTAAGGAATAGGGACCTCACAAGGTTCATAAATGTGATTAAAAAAAAAAGTAGAGTTGAAGGTGACATTTTAATCTAGAGCCTTTCAATATCATTCAGTGATTTTAAAACTAGTTCTCTTTACAAATGGAAACTTTCTTTTGAAAAACAACAAAATGGAGACATATAAGGGAACACCCTTTTATGTGATGCTTAAAAACCTAAGAAATTTGCCAGTTTTAGATATTGTTTGGGGTAAGAATGAATGAAAATAGAACTGCATAGAAGGCAAAAGACTATTGGAACATTTTTTTAGGACCAGAAAGATAAATGTTCATGCCTCAGGGTAAAAACGTTCTGCAACAGATGGGAATAAATGAGACATATCCCCATTGTCTCTGTTTTTCTGTCATTGCCTCATGTGGTGCTTCCAGAACTTTTCTGCTTAGAATTGTTGTGAATTGACAGTGGTATTAAATCAGTCTGTCCCTGATATGTCAGGAGTTCTTAGAAGAGTAGTTATCAGTTTTGATGAGCAGAAGTTTGTAGCATCCTGCCCTAATTTGCCTTTTGTCTCTGATAAAAGCTCTCTTGTTTTCCGTGTTAAGAAAAATGTAACTACACATTCTCTATATTCTGAAGTCAGACACATTGTCTTTGTTAATCTTAAATACTTTAAAAATAATAAATAATAGCATTTTCTAAAAAGTATTTGAGGGCATATTTCGTCTCATCTTTGTCATGCTCTTGATTACAAACTTCAGCACCATCATTTCATACCTTGTCCTAGTTCTAATGTTAGCACTTACAGGAAAGGTTATTGATACATATTTCTTCTGTAAATGTGTGTATTATTCAGTACCAGATTTGGGCTATTGAAGCGGCACTATGGGTGTTATTATAGGTATAGATTTGTTCCACTTCCAGGGATTTTCAGATTCCAGAGCAAGAAGTTTTTTATCTAACATTATCAAACATTATTACCAAAGTAGATTACATTAAAAGAACATACTGTGATAATGTAAAGGTCTGTCTAGCTCAATACTCTACCTCCAAGAGAAGTTGCTTAGAGATGAGTAACAGTGCACATGTACAGAAATATTTATACATATTCTGTGACTTTCTGATTTGAAATAAGGAGGAATTATCTGTTTCAGATGGAGGTGGTACTACTGTAAGGCTGTACTAGATTTTCATTCTGTGAATTTGTTTAATTTTATTTTCAACCCATACAGACTTCTGGTATCACACTATTCTGAAGCAGTATCTATATTTAATATCTCTCTTGTTTTGAGCTTGCTGCTTAATACTGCAAGTTGATTCTTTCTTTGCCAACAAATTTTTGTATTCCACTGAGCTATTTAACAATGTCTAGTTCCTATTGTGTGTCATGCTTACTTATATAGACTGGTGTCATATCACCATTGTTACTTTTACTAACTTAGTCTAATTTATTTCTTATAAAGCCCCATTTCATACCTTTAATCATTAAAAGCCATCAGCTTCAAGGCTGTGTGAATGTATTGAGTTTGTTGGAAACCTTTACAGAATATGAGCCTAACTCTCTATTTTTTCCTCTGTTTTTCAGTAACTCAGAATTTGCAAAAATTGCTTGTGGCTGTGTAACAGAAGATTTGTCATTGGTGTTTCTGGTGCCTCTGTAGTCATGTATCAGTTGATTCTGCAACTGATAGGAAGAATTTAACTTTTTTATTGCTTGTGGAAACAGCAGAGCAGCTTCACAAGAAATACAGTACTTTATTTAAAGATTTATTGCTATTTTTACTTTTTTATATAAAATAGCTCTTAAACTTCGTAGATTAAACTAAATCTAATCCTTTAAGAGTTTTAAAACTTGGTATAAGACTATTTTTTTCCTGCGTGGTCTTCTTATCCAGAGAATACCAATACATCATGCTTCTGCTTATCCAGATAATACCAATATATCATACTTCTGCAGTAACACTTCTTTTTCTTTCCTACTGGAATGTTTCTTTTAAGACTAAGGGTAATTTTATATCATCATTTTTTTCCCAGAAGAAAAGGAATGTGGTGTTCATGGTGGAGAAGTTGTTTTAAGTGTAAAGGTTTTTTGTGAGGGCTAAACAGTGTTCTGTCAGGAAGATGATCATGATTTTTGGCTTGCCAACCTTGGGGTTTTGGTCTGTTTTTGTTTCTGGTTTTCTTGTTTGTTTGTTTCTTGTGGAACTGATGCTAAAGAATAATTTTTATTGATGTATTCAGAATGAGATCAGGTATAATTTTTTCCTGATTTTCAGAAGAGGGGCCAACAGCATTAAAGATTTAATTTTCATTGTTAGCAGTGGAGGGGGTGTGTTAACCACTTTGAAACAGTGAAGTGTTTGACTGCATAACCAGTGGGAACAATGGCTTCAGAGATTACTCGGAACTCTTGATTCAATTAGTAATTTTCTAGGGTCTTCTTTAGAATAAAACCACTCTCATCACTCTTCAAAGAGACTTTTTTACCAGCCTAGTTTACTGATAAGTTTAGTAAGTTAGTGAGATAAAGCATCCTGATGGATCATGGAAAAAAAAAAAGAAACTTGAAAAAAATCCACAATAAATCCCAGAAGGTAGGAAATGAAGAATGGGAACGGAAGTAAGCTGCTTTATTTCCAAGTACAAACACTGTACTAATATACCTGTAGTGTACTGGATGGGTACTTGCCTAGGTTGTTAAAAAAATCTCTGAAAAAGGAGATTCTGTGGTCCTCCTTAGGCAATATCTGCCAGAATTTCACGCTCATTTCCATTTGAAAGAGTTTCCTATTGTCTGACATAACCCCAAATTTTCTCTGGTAGTGCTGAAGTTCCCCCTTTCACTACTAAAATATGGTGTGCAATGAATGTATGTGCTTGTCAAGGAACTGTACATATTTACAGATTGATGTCTTCTGTCACAATTCTCCCTCTGCCCCTTCTTGGTAAAACATTTCTGCTCTTTCAGTCTTTCTGTGTACTCAGCTCTTTTTTTCTGGATAAACCCAGTTATCCTTCTCTTTCTTAAAGTTTACTGCCCTGGATTTTATACCAGGTGAGACTTCAGTGGAACTGAGCAGAAGTGAAAGGATTGCTCTGTGTGTTTATGATGCTCTCCTGTTTATACATCCTAGCAAAGTATTTGCTTTTTCTGCAATAGTAGGAGATTCACTGTTTTCTCTGGATTCTTTTCTGCAAAATTTCCCTCTATCCAATTTTCCAACTAGTATTTGTGTAATGAATTATTCCTAATTAAGTGTAGCATGCTGCAAGCATTATTACTGGATTTCATCCCATTTGTTTCAGATGATTACCCCCATTGTTCAAGATCTTAAATTATAGTCCTTTCCTTATGAGTACTTGCAGCTGGTTTGTTTTTTGTTGTTTTTTTTTTTTCCCCCAAGAGTTCTTCAACCTGCTTGGTGTTATCTCCAGATTGGAGTAAGGTAGTTTTCCAAATAGCTTATGAAAATGTTGCACAGTATATTGCCTAGGTTTGTTTTTTTGTGGACAACTGATAGGGCTACTGTTTTTCTGTGAAGTTTGTGCTCCACCTGACAGTTCCTTTTCCCTAGACTACCTTTTCATTGCTTCTTTATGAGCAAGAATGCAGTCAAAAATCTTGCTGGAGTTAAAATGTACAGTAATTTTTCTTGGTCCTTTGTATTATCTACATGTCAAAAAAATAGACCACATTTTTCTTAGAGGAGTTTATGGTGACTGTTGCTTGTTATTCTGCCAGCAAATAGCGGGGAGGGTAATATTTTTGTGTAGAATTGTTACAGGTATTCCTTTGATTAACCCCATTTGGAAAATTGTTTTCATAACCCACAATAAAATCTTAAGGCTTCAAATCTAATCATGCAAATGTAAAAGCATTTTTTTTTTTATGTTGCAAAAAATAGGAAGTTATGGCAAAAGAAAAGAGAAAAAAATGTATTGCAAGATGCTGTAGCCTTGCTACTAATTGAGAAGGGTAAGACCAAATTCAAGCTGAAGAGGGACTGTGAAGATAGTTTGCTCTTTTAATTCTTGTTGTTGGCAGAGAGTGAAGACATTTCCACATAAATTATGGGTTTGACAAATCTGATTTTTCTGCATTCAGGATTAATTAAGAGTGACACTGTGTTTTAAGTCATTGATGTAAAATGTGTTGCAGTGACTTTTAAAAGGCCATGTTTAAAAAAACAACTAAATAGATCTGGCCTTTTCAAATAAATTTAAAAAAAAAAAGAATGAATAATTAGACTGCACTACTAGCTGGAAATTAGTTTCTTTATTGTTTATTTATTTATTTATAAAATGAATGAAGAAAGCAGTTTGTCTTCAAAAGTTGATTTAACCTGTCACAGAAAGATGAGGACAATGCTGTTACGGTTGGTTGCTACATGCAGGCAATATGGTGCCATTACAAGTTAAAAAAGAAATCCTGTTAAATAAATTCAGGAATTAATTTAATCCAAAATCACTGAGTAGATTATAAATGTTACTTCTTTCAGCACTGAATGGGATCAACAACTGAAAAAACTATTCTGATTTTAGGTCACTTACAGAGGCCTCTTGCAGTGTGTTTTTAGGCTTCCGTAACCGTGCTAAATGTTGCACTCATAAGTGACTGCACATTGACTCCAAGTTAATCCTGTTTGATTGTTTTCATTTATGAGGTATTTTCCCCTATTGTCATGGGTGAGACTGAATATGAAACCCCTTGTGATGGGCCGGGGTACTGGGATTTGCTGTAGAACCAGGTCACCCTGCTTGATGGTTTCCCATACTCAGTTACTTTGCACAGCACTCTGTTCACAAAGTCTTGAGCTCCCTCTGTGCCAGGAAGGCCAGAACTGTTCTGAGAACAGCAGGGACAAGTCATGCTGTGCTGCTGCTCATGGACACCAATCTCATCTACTGGCACTTGTCTCTGCACCTCTCTGAGTCTATCTGATCCTCAGGATCTCCTCCCTCTTCCAAGATCTTTCCTCCAATTATGAATGTCTTCACCTTTTTTTCAGTCTGTTGTTGTCTCTTCAAGACCACTGCTTCTTTTTGGGAATGTTTCTTTTTGGCCTCTTTTTCTTTTCATAACTGCAAGTCCCCCAATTTCCCAATCTAAATAGTTTATGTGCAGAGCACAGCTCTTGATCAGCCCAGCTGGGGCTTCTGTCTCTGTCCTGTTCATTAATAGGAGAATTCAGAACATGGCATTTCAGTCTTGGTGCTATCAAAATTTGTAACCAGTCCCTATGGGAGGCAACTGGAAGGTAGCAGGAATCTGTCTCAGAATTCAGAAGTTAAGTTTTGGATGATTTCCTCTCCTCCTGCCCCACTCCACAGAATTATCTGTGTTAGTTACCTGTTAGTGTTCATGTGTTAAGCTATTTTTGACACCCAACACCCGTCAGTCAGGTTTTCAACATGACATTGACTGAGCGTCTTTACCTTTCAGGTCCATTAGTAATTTTTTTTTTTGCAAGAAGTGCCAATACAAATGAAATTCAAAATATTTACATGCCTAGGGGAAAAAGAGTTATCTGATTTCCATTGTTTATTTCTACAGAAATGGACTAATTGTATTTAAAAACTTAATTACTGTAGAGTGTTTAGCTGGCAGATGTTCTGCTAGATTTGGCGTAATGAGGAAAAATACATTATGTTTTCTGAATAATTTATTCACAATCATTTGAGATAAGGAGGCTGATTGATAGTAGAAGAATTAACTGAAAATGAACAAAAATTCTTACAGAAGTATTTAATTAGTTAAAATGGGAAAATATTCCACTTCATGGGGTGTTTTTCTTTGTGCTCTGACTTACACAGAATCATAGAATCGATTCGGTTGGAAAAGACCTCTGAGATCAGAGAGTCCAACCCTCAGTCCGACTCCAGTCTGTTTAGTAGATCATGGCACTCAGTGCCATGTCCAATGTCAGTTTAAAAACCTCCAGGGATGGTGAATCCACCGCCCCTCTGGGCAGGCCATTCCAATGCCTGATCACTCTCTGTGTAAAGAATTTTTTTCTAATATCCAACCTGAACCGCCCCTGGCTGAGCTTAACTTCGTGCCCCCTTGTCCTGCTGCTGACTGCCTGAGGGAAGAGACCAACCCCCACTTGGCTATAATTTCTGGGAGTTATAGAGAGTAATGAGGTCACCTCTAAGCCTCCTCTTCTCCAGACGAAACAACCCCAGCTCCCTCAGCCTCTCCCTACAGCACTTGTGCTCCAGTCCTTTTATCGACCTGTTGCTCTTCTCTGGACCCTCTCCAGTACCTCAGTATCTTTCCTGAACTGAGGGGCCCAGATCTGAACACACTACTCAAGGTGTGGCCTCACCAACAGAGAGTACAGGGGAAGGATCACTGCCCTGGTCCTGCTGGCTACGCTGTTTTTGATAAAGGCCAGGATACCATTGGCCTTCTTGGCCACCTGGGCACACTGTTGGCTCATGTTGAGCTTCCTGTCAGGTGGTATCCCCAGGTCCCTTTCTGCCTGACTGCTCTCCAGTCACTCTGTCCCCAGCCTGTAATGATGCAGTGGGTTGTTGTGGCCAAAGTGCAGGACTTGGCACTTGGCTTTGTTGAACTTCATCCTGTTGGAATCAGCCCATCTCTCCAATCTATCTAGGTCCCTCTGCAGAGCCCTCCTGCCTTCCAACAGGTCGACACTCCCTCCCAACTTGGTGTCATCAGCAAATTTACTGATGATGGTCTCAATCCCCTCATCTAAATCATCAATAAAGATGTTGAAAAGGACTGGACTCAACACTGACCCCTGGGGGACACCACTGGTGACCGGCCGCCAGCTGGATGTGGCTCTGTTCACAGCACTCTCTGGGCCCGACCCTCCAGCCAGCTCTTAACCCAGCAGAGAGTGCACTTGTCTAAGATTTAGACTATAAAGCTGTAGTTCTATACATGTTTTTTGCATAGCAGTGCCACCATGTTTCATTTCCCCTGGCAAACTGGGTTGTGTGATTCAGATTAAAAAGGAAAGATACTTTCCTTTTAAGCCAGCTTTGTTCCCACACCCACTTTGCTGGCACACAAACAATTCTATCAACACAAAAGAAAGGATTAGTGAAGACACAAGAAGATACACAGGGATTATGTGTGGTGTCCCTGCCCTTGTCCAACCAAGGGGTTGGATCCTTAAGGTCCCTTCCAACCCAAACCATTCCATGACTCTGATACTATTATCAATTATTCTTGCTTGTGTGCTCTTGTAATATTCCGACCAGAAGACTGAAGGCAACTAAGAGTTCATTTAAAGTAAAACTTAAAGTAGGATAAACAGTAAAGTTAATTTTTTTATAAAAGTTTATGGTTTAATGATTTCCATAACCAGGCTGAGCAAATCAATTTAGGTGACTAACCAGAAGTACAGTTCAATATTGCACCTCATAAGCAGAAATAGTTAATCTTAAGAAGTTAAAAGTGTGAAAATGGTGATTTATTAAAAATACTGATACTGTGTGCTGAGAGTGAGTCTGAATTCTATTAATAAAAAAAGAAGGCAGTTTATTGATTTTGATAGGTACAAACTGATCAATAAAATGATAGATTTAGATTAGAAAGACTGACTTTTTAAGAAGAAAGTGAGCTTTTGAAAATGTATTTTGCTACTTTTAAAGTATTTGTTTTTGCAATGACTATTTTTTTTTGCAACCCTATTAATGTTAAACCTATAAAAATAAAAAGTTTACATGTTTGGATTCCTAATCGATGAGGCTAAGTTCAGAGTACTTGCTTTACATTCTGTTGTGATGAATACTCCTACAGGCTGTAGCAGAGTGTAGGAATAACAGTTGCAATATTTTAGGTGAGATTCTTGATGTTTTTAGCAATTTCTAGAATAGAAATATCCCTGGGAAGTTCTACCCCTGAGTGGGTGTTTCCTTTATCAGTTCTGTCCTCTAATCATTGATTTCAAATGGTTCTCTAGAACAGTGTCTATCTATTTATAACAAAATTAGGCCTGTTGGGGAGGAGTCTCATTAATCTTGCTTTGTTTTTCAATCAGGTGGAGTACCACCAAGAAGATGGATAGTAAATTTTGAGCAAGATCTTCTAGATGGTCTGGTGTTGGCAGCACAGGTGGCAGCTTATTGTCCGTATTTGGTAAGGAGTTTTCTTAATATCCTGCAAGTTTTATACAGTTCATTAATGCCAATATGGGCTTGTTCAGGAATACATTCAGTGCAGGCAGCTCGGGGTGCAGCTGCAGCTTGAGCTCTGGGTGGCCCAGGGTCTCCTTTGTTTGGGTTCCCTTCTTGGAGGCACCAGCTTGAGCTGTTATTCTGCATTTGCACCAAGTTTAAAATATTTTAAAGATCCCGTTGGCTGAGACTATGCTATGGGAAACCTGGGATGGAGCTGGTAAGGAAGAGAGTGAGAGTGTGGAGTGTGCAGGGAGTCAAGCAGGGCACCCGTGGGCTCACCGGAGCCACTGGCTGTGATGGGCCTTCAGTCCCAGCCCAGGGTACTCCCAGGGTGGCCCCTGGGTGGTCAGACAGGGAAGTTTCCTTAACGGCAACTCCTGGCCTACGTGGTTTTTAAAAAGGAAAAACCAACTGCAACATTTAGCAACTTGTGGGAGATTATTTCAGTACAAGTTTCTCTTTTTACTGGGTATATTCTTAATAGGAAATTTCAGTTTGAAATGTAGCTCTTGTGGATTGCTGAAAGAGCAAAAATGCAAAGTCATTAATTTTGCTCGGTGGAAGATTGAGTTGGATTTCTTTTCTCTAACTTGTCGAGATTGCTACTCACTTCATCAGGATGTACACTAATCCAGGAACTCATCAACAGTTTCTGCACAACTCTTTGATATTTGTGAAGGCTATGCGTGCTGTCGGTCTGAACATAGATATAAAGGTAAATGATTTTATACTACCTGCTCTTACATAGGTTAATAGTTTTATTTTTACTTTTTTTTTAATAGTAGTATTGTACATCAAAGTGAGATTTTAGTGAAACAGTTCTGTTCCATCATGTGCTACTGTATGAGAAGAACCAAAATACTCCTCCATATAAGTACACTTAATTACAAGTAACTTCCATAATTCCTTGCTTTGTAGAATCACACAACTATCTGAATATAGGATTAAC
Source organism: Formicarius rufipectus (assembly GCA_013399695.1). Classification (NCBI taxonomy): domain Eukaryota; kingdom Metazoa; phylum Chordata; class Aves; order Passeriformes; family Formicariidae; genus Formicarius; species Formicarius rufipectus. The sequence continues at coordinate 1,401,422 of VXAU01003123.1, read as the reverse complement.
TCCGTTCAGATTTTCACATCCTAAGGCACACAGTGAAAACCCTGGTGGAATTCAGTATTGACACTGGAAGGCAATTTAGAAAAGTATGTTTATGAACAAGGGTAATGCACTTTAACATAAACAGAAGTGGTGAACGAAGTTGTGTGAGTGTCTGGTGACACATGCACCTGTCTGAAGGGCTCTGAGTGTCCTGTCAGGTTTGATGCACGCAGCAGTCTGTACCTTTGGACTGCTGGTGAGAGTAACACTCAGTCATCCACTTCCAGCATCCTTTTTTGGGAGGAGTACAATGTTGTTGATGTTAGTTTCTTCAATCTAGGATCCACCTGGGATCATTATTATGTATTATATGTTTTACATTTGTCTTTTTTATTGACCTGTGGTTCCAACTTTTCTATATATGCTGACCTTTACATATATTGGATATTGTTCCTTTCTCCTGCTCCAAGTCTTTTTTTCTTTAATGGTCCATTTGTGAGTTACTTATATCTGGTAGTTCTGATAATGCCATGCAAAGGTAAAAGTAAAACAAATGTGTCCCAGAGGCCTGAACAATTAAAAAAACTTACTGTCACAGCTAAACCAAGTAAAGCAAAGCTCTACAAGCTGGTCAGGAAGACTTGTCAAACCCCAGTGCGGAGGCTCTGTACATTCAGTACGAAGCTTGTGGCCTGTTGATAGCAATGGCCAGGCTGCATTGCAGGTTTACACGCTCTTATCTTTCATGTGTTGGTTGTATGTTTTATTTACCAAACTATTCCTTGTTTAAAGTTTCAAATTCCCACTTACTTTCCTTTTCTACTTTGATTGCTAAGTCATTAAAAATCCTGTCCTTACCAAAACTAGTAAAAACTTGTTTCAAGTCATATAATTTTCTTGAAGAATTTGGAGAGTGTTGCAGCTTCCATCATGAGCAAAGTGAATGTCAGGGACTGTGATGGGCAGGGGTGGGTGTGGAGCATGTTGGGCTGTCTGGAAGAGCAGAAGATGCAGTAGAATAGACAGAGTGTTTGTATGAGGAAGCTTTCTAAAGGAGTTGATAGTATTATGAATCAGAGGTAGAACTGTCATAAAGTAGCATAAGAGGAAGCTCAGCTACAGCTTCCCCCTCTCCCCCCGACTTGAATCTGTTATCATTACAGGGAAAAATTAACCCTGCTGTTTGCAGTTGTACCAGCAACATGTTCTTAATCCCCGATACAGACAGCACTGTTATAAATGGTTTTTTTATGGCAGGCTACACCAAGCAAATCTACTGTTTCATATACTTGTGACTCACAGGAAGTATAAAAAGGAACTTGTGTATAACCCTTTAAACAAAGTTGCGTGTTTTGCCTCAGTTTTATTAAGAAAAACAGGCAGCTCAACACATAAAGGCAGAGTCTGGATGCTGAATATGCAAAAGGTTCTGAACACATTAGATGTGGGAGCAGAATTCTAGGATATTCTCCTTTAAGCACCTAGCATGTTTTAAGACTAAAATATCTACAGTACTGCAGTACTATAAGTTCAGGATATTTTTTAAATATTGGTGTTTAAAATCCACCTCTGTACAGACTAGGAATTTGAACAAAGATATATGATCAGTTGACACCAGAAAAAGGAATAGAACTTAGACCTTTGAGCTCTGTGTTTTAATTTTAAGATTTATATATAGATTTTACATAGATTTATTGTAACATATATATATTTCTAAGACTACTGTAGAAATGTCTGAATTATTTTATAAAAACAACAAAATAAACATGAATCCTGTTGCTAAATTGTCCTAGTTTGGGATTTTTCTGGTAGTTTTTTTGTTTGTTTGCCCTTTTTTTTTTTTGTTGTTTTTTTATTGTTTCTTTTTGCTTTGGTCTGGTTTTTTTTTATATTTTTAAGTTCTAAAATGCTTTGAGTTGAAGAATATCCAATTGAATGTCCAAAATAAATTATGGCAAGATAGGATGGTGGGTAACAGTGACTTGGAGGGAATGTATGTGACAAGGATAGATTAGGATACAAGATGCAGTGATTTGGAATAGCCACTGGATGAAATAAATTTGTTCCAGATTCACTTAGAACAGGGGCCAACAATACTGTATATTTTTTACATTTATATTTGGGACCAACTAAAAGGGAGGATATTTTCAAACAATCTCTAAAGATGTTGTGAGTAAAGTTAGAGAATGCTAAGAATTTTGAAATTTATGTGGCTGTTCTGTTGAAATGGAGGAATTGAGCATTGTTGTGCTATAGAAAGCAGTGAAATTGGTAGTAACATGGCCATATGAGCAGGAAAGAGGGGTAGACAGACACTTCAAGACTTGAGTTTGAAATGAAGGAGAGAAAAAGATGCTGTCCATAACAAATGGAGAAGAGAAAGGAAATGCAGCAACAGAATTTTTTCAATTTTGAGATTATATAAGGTTTTTTACTTGAGGTGATATATAGATTATTGTATGCACTTAGAAGGGTGATTTCCTGGCTGTCACTTAATGCTTCATTTGTCATCATGTCCTAAAGAGTATTAACACTCTTTTTGTCTTCAGTTTCCTGCACTTCAGTAGGGAGCTATTAACTTGGAAATATGGCAATGTCTTGACAAAAATAACTTTAAGGAAATGAATTTCTTTCTTAGTTTTTAGTTGACTAAAATTTATATGATACTGCAAATACACAGATAGAACTCTGTATCACTCTATCCACTATAGCTGTCTATATCCACTATATCTATAATGCAAATGCAATACCTTGGTTTGCCAGGGGGAGTAATATAATATTGTTGTGTGGTCTTAAATTCAGAAAACAGAAGAGAAAAAATAAAATAAAAATCACTTCTATTTGTTAGAGTAGCAATTGTCTTCTTACACATACGTATCTTTCCTATGGTGTGGTGGTTTTCACCCAGTGTCCACCCAAACCTCCAGGCTCCCCCCTGCCACCCTTTCCCAGAGGGAAAGGGAAAAAAGGAAAAAAAGGCAAAAAACAGCTGAGAGATAATGGCAAAACAAACTCAGAACAGCTAAATACTTAAATTTATTACTAACAAGATAATAACTAAAACTAAAAGCACTAAAACTAAAANCAAAACCTGTTCCAGGTGCGTCTCCTTCTCCAGGAGTCATGGCTGCAAGTCTCTTCCAGGATCTCGCTCCATCCTGGGTCTCCCACAGGGCAACAACTCCTTCAGGCATCCACCTGCTCCTCCAGGGGCTGCAGGGGGTCTCCAAACCCCAAAAGATCTCTATGGGCTTGAGGGGAGGGGGGAATAGCTTTCAGTCCTTCCCCTCCCCCCACCCTGCTCCAGCCTGGGGTTCCTCCTTCACCTCCTCCTGCTCTTCTGACCTTGGTCTCTCTCTGTCTGCGTTGTTATCTCAAAGCTGGAATTTTCAACTGCGCAAACACTCCAATTCTTGAATATGTATCACAGAGGTGTAACTATGATTTTAATTAGCTCAACAGGACAGGAGAAACTTCTAGCAGCTTCTACTAAATTCTACTTCTACTAAAGTACTTCTTCTTTCTACTAAAATTTAGCTACAGAAACCCGTGACATATGGTATTCAGTAAAACCACTTGAAGAGAGTGGTAATAGACTGAATCTTCCTAAGCTTGCATATAAAAGTGGATGCATAGGATAAGGAACATGTGGCTGGAATTCAGTTTTATTGATAACACTGTGCAAAGCACTTGATACTGTCTCACTCAACATCCTTGTCTCTGAAATGGAGAAACACGGATTTGACACATGGACCATGTGGTGTAGAAGGAGTTGGCTCGATGGCTGAACTGCAGCATTGCAGTCAATGGCTCAATGCCTGGATGGGAACCAGTGATGAGTGTTATCCCTTAGGGATCCATACGGGCACAAGTCTTATTTGATATCTTTGCTGAGGACATCAACACTGGAATGGGAAGCATTTAGTAAGTTTGTGGATGGCAGCAAGCTGAATGGTGGTGTTGATACTCTCCGGGTAAGGGGTGTCATGCAGAGGAACCTTGACAGTCTAAGGAGGTGGTCCTCTGTGAACCTTATGAAGTTCAACAAGGTCCTGCAACTGAATCAGGGAAATCCCAAGCACGGATACAGGACTGCCAATGAGTATATTGAGAGAGACCCTGTAGAGAAGGAATTTGGGCGTGGAGGGTTGAAGAGCCGAAAACGAGCCGTCAATGTCTGGTCAAAGCACAGAAATCCAGTCACATCCTGGGCTGCATCAAAAACAGTGTGGGCAGGAAGGGGATTCTATCCCTCCTCTTCTGAGATCACACCTGGAGTGCTGCATCCAACTCTGGGGCCTCCAATGGGGGAAAGACATGGACTTTCTCAAGTGGGTCCAGAAGAGGCCATAGAGATGGTCAGAGGGCTGGAGCACCTGTCCTGTGGAGACAGGCTAAGAGAGTTGGGGTTGTTCAGCCTGGAGAAGAGAAGGCTCTGGGGAGACCTTATAGCCCCTTTCAGTACCAAAAGGGGACCACAGGAAAGCTGGCAAGGGACTTTGGTAGTGTAATAGACTGATTCCATTGCAATGTAATGGACTGATCACAGAGGTTTGCTTCTCCATTGCCTTGGCCAAGAGCTTTGCAGCAGCTGAGCTGCTGCAAGAGCTGAGGTACTTGCAGGAGCTCCAGGAGATGTCTTGGACCCAAGTTGATCTCCTCACAGGAGCTCTAGGAGATGCTTTGCAGACCACAGAAGGTAGACAAACAAACTGGAATTGATGCAGTCCGAGATGTGGTGGGAAACTCAGTTCATCATGAGTGGAACGCTGAGCGAACCCTACCTGGACACTGAAGGACCAGCCAGTCAGTGCCAGGAAAAGCTTTACCTGGATAGAGACTGTGAATGTTCTCATGAATGTGCTTAAGAACTACGCTACATTTTTGGTTTTTCTTTTATTTTTTAATTTAGTTCCTTGGGTAGTAGATGAATGTCACAAAGACAGCACAGGATAAAATAATATTTTCTGAGGTAATAAATTTTCATCTAAGTGGAAATGAGTAGAAAGAAGTAGATGGCAAAAGAAAGTTAGGTTTCAACAAATAATCTGCTCTGGCATCTTCGCTATCTTAAATGAAAATGCAGGAAGCTGAACAGTAGAGGTGTAAAACCAGCGCTGTATTGGAATAACCTGTTAACATTCAATAGCCATTACTGAGATAAGTGAATGGGAAAGATCAGAATACTTTTCAGACTTCAGGTTTAAAGGCTTTTGCAGGGAAGAAGCTTTTTTACTTTGCATAGTAAATGGATCCTAAAGTTAGACTATTAAAAAACAGTAGTGATGGAATCAAATAGAAATACAAGATGAGAAATATGATTGCATATGCATGTATGCATTACGCATGGCGAGTATGTGAAATTAACTGTAAGAATTACAAGGATAAACATTATCTAAGAAACTGTGGAAAGTCACAGGCAAACTTCAGATCAGTGCCCAAAGATGTACTCACTCTCTTAGAAGGTGAAAGGAGCTCAGTGAGAACTGCTGGGAGCAGGATGTGCTGCTTGACTGCTCACAGGGCAAGAGAACTTTACCTTGAAAACTTGAAATAAACCTTAACTTGAAAATAAAAGGTAACTCAGGGAGTTAAGATGGTAAATACATCTGTATATCCTTCTTGACACACTAAAAACTGTCCAGAAGAGTAATTTTTTTCCTCCCCTTTTCAGCCTGTGTGGCTGATAATTCTACCACTGTCTTTGCTGGCTTATCAGAATTGCTGAGGATTAAAGCTTTGACATGTTTTCCAGCTGCCATTGAAGTACTTTTCTGTAAATCAGATATTTTAGATGCAGGAATACTTGCTACCTTGTGTAAAGCAGTTCAGTATCTGTAATAAAAATAGCTATATATCTGTTAGTTGGATAGTGACATTGTCTTTGTAAACAGTTGCAAAACTGTAGGAGTATCTGGACTGGTATTTTACATAGTAAACAGGAAGCCTTTGCTTTTATTTTTTTAGAGATAGTAAAGACATATGATTTTCTATACAGTAAACTTTACTTTTTTTCCGTATGTTCTGCTTCATTTTAATAAAAGGGACATCTGTTTCTGCTGAAATGTGGGGGGAAATGTGATTTTGTTCCGGTTTAAAGAGAACTTAACCTAGGGGTTAATGTGGGGTTTAATTTTTAGCCTAGGTTTATCACCAGAGCGTGTCTTCAGTAATTTGGGTTTTATTTCGTGCACTGACGAGATTCATAATCCAGTTATTGCAGGGTAGATTGACAATATTTGTATAGTAAGGATTGCCTTAAACTTTTTGTTGTTGTTCATCTTAATATCTTTAAACTATTCAGCTAAATTTTTGCCTGAATTTTTTCCTTTTTTTTTTTTTTAATATTAGGCCACTGATATCTGTGATCCAAACCCTATCATGATGCTTATTTTGTGTGTCTACCTGTATGAAAGTCTCCCTGACTACTTACCCAAGAACACTATAGAATTTACAGGTGCTCTCCATGCAACTGTTATTAAACAGGTACTGAAACCATTCAATTTAGATTTGTAGTAGGGCAAGGTTAAAACTTATGTATGTATGTGTTATGTACATACTACAAAAAAGAGTCAATAAGTTCCATGTCATTTGGCTACTAAATACAGAAGATGAAGGCATGGATCTCCTTTTTTTTTTTTCCTTCTCTTCAATCTTGGGATTTCACTTCTGCTGCTGTTCTTTCCCTATGCTTGAAAGCACAGGAAAAAAAAATCTATAAATGTGACAAATCTGAGATCAAAGAGAAGAATAAGAGATTAACAGGCATAGAAGTGCAGCATACACTTCAAAAAGAATATTCTGAAAAATTAAAGTTGCATAGTCTGTGGGAAATCTATAACCCTTTGGAAGAAAAATGATCTACCATTGGAAGTATTTTCATAATTTTTTAATATCCTTACTTTGAATTTTGGTCGTTAGGTGCAGAACACACCTATTATACTCTGAAATTTGAATAAAAATAGGCCGATTTTGTTTTTGTTGTTGCGATAGGTATGTCTGAAAAACCCAAGCAAAAAAGCTTTGGTGTACAGTGCTATTCTCATAGGAAGAGATGCTGGCGATTTCTCATTACCTAAAGGAAACACTGTCACCATTGCCCCAAAGTAAGTAATGATATTTCAGTAGTATTATTAAGTTTAGTGTTACAGAAATATAAACCTAGTAATTTAAGTGTAGCAGAACACTAGAAATGTGTTGAACTACAAACAGGACAAAATTAGTTGGTATAAAGGTCAGTATTTTTCTCCTTAACCTAGAACAAATCTAGAGTTATGTTTCAGTGGGATGCTTTCAGTTTAGCTCAATAGGGCTTTAAGAGCAGAATATAAACCTTAAGATCAGCAGAGGAGTCATCTGTGTCCAATACCTTTTTTTTTCTCCCCTCTATATCAAAAACTTTAATTTTCAGTTTGAATTTGCAGTTGGTTTTTTTGCTCCAACTAAACTTGAAATATCTCCTCTGAGCTGGATTCCCATTTTGTAGACCAATGCACTGTGGATGCATGAGCAGGTAAATTCTTTTGAGAGTTCACTTTTTTTTTTCTTGGTTGAAAGTTGCCTGAAAATTTAAGAGCCCATGACACAGATTTGATAGTAGTTAGTGTTAGACTACTTCTTTTTGCCCTCATCCTCCCTCCCTGCCTTGACAGATGAGATACTGTTACATTTCTCAGAGTCACCTGAGGATTTTGGAGACACTTCATTTTGGGAAGGCATTAGGCTGTCATATTTTTTGGTAGCAGAAATACTCATGGTATATTGCCATCTTTGTGGTTTTGTGCATTTTGATCTTCCTGTGCTCTCTGTCTTGATGACTAGAAATAGGATTTTCACTAGTCCCTTTTTAACTAGTGAAGGCAGGGGATGTAGCAGCGACTCTGGCTGTCAGGAGTTTTAAAGTGTATCTGCAGGTCATTATTTTAGGGATAAAATGAATTAGAGACTGTGAAAAGGAAAACAAAGGTCAACATTTGTATGTCGATAAACTGAAGAAGAAAATTTTCAAGTATAGGTGGTCAGAATCAAGAAGACAACATAAATGCAGTGCTCTTTAAAGATGATCAGTATTTCATTATTAAATGACATGGCAATTGTAAATATATGCAAAGGGGACAACAAATAATTACATGTTTTCAACAAACTGTGAGGCTGATTTGATTCCATTTTCTTTACAATTACTTCAAATAAGATTTAGCATAAAAATGTAATCCTTGAAAGTGTCATTTGTTTCTCTGAAAGGTCAATACCACGGCTTTTTTTCACTTCACCTTTAAAAATCTAACAAATAGGAAGCCAAACGAAGTCAAGATACAAGTAAATGTGCATAGCCTTATTGTTGAACTCTTTGGCATTATATATGGCAGCAAATATTAGAAAAACTGCATAGAAATAAAAACTTGTGGAAATGACAGTCACACACTGGTAACCTATGCAGAGTTTATTGTTATGTAATATTACTTGTTGTTGTTGTTGGCTGGACTTCGCAAACGAAGATCTTGGGATAAGCCTGCGCAATGGATTTTTTAAGTGAGGCACAGTGTGCGCAGAACTGGCCCCACTCCCTTTACTCCTGAGGTTCATCTTGCCACGGCCGAGCAGCTCGGATGGCGACAGCGATTTCCTCGGGATTCGACCCGGCGTCCTCAGAGGAGGAGCCGGCTCCACAGGCGGGGGCCCTACGCCACTCGGCCAACGCCCGCCGCCTCTCAAGTGTAACATACAAACAGAAAAGCAATAATGTCAGGCTGTTGAGAAATCCTGGGAGCCCACGTGGGTCAGAGCACCAGGGGAAGACCTCGCCTTGCCCTCTCTGCCACCGAATGACACAAACGCAGCACTGCAGCCACGCCTGTAACACGAGCTGGGGCAGGCCCCAAAAGGTGGCAGGAATCTTACTTGTAACCATGGTCACTAAATGAAAAATAGATTTTCTGTAATTAATAACTTTCTTAATATTCTGAAGGAAGTATTTAGAACTCCAAAAATTGGAGAGATGTGGGTTTGGGAGTTAAAGTAATGTGAATAACATCGTCAGTGTAGCTGAGTGTCATATCTTGCATATAGATGTAATTGATGTAATTAATTTTTGATCTGATAATCCCACTTTCCAGGACACTGCGCTCTGCCATGTAGACTTGCATTTTACAGCAGGAATACTATAAAGGTCTCTAAGCATTTACATGTGATGTGGGCATGTCTACATGTTACTCAGTGTGGGTATTTTAACAGGAACAGCACAGAACATAGAAAATAGTGCAGGAAGTGACCTCAGAAAGTCACTTAATCCAACCTTCTGCCACAGATGATATGGGGGTGCTTTCTCAGAAAAACCCTTCTCCCGAATGGGGGAGAAGGAGTTACCAGAAGCAGCTGAAGAATGATTGGCTTGCACAAAATGGCCTGCAATGTATAACTGCTTTGAATTGTGTTATCTAATGTTTTCTCTTGGCCTTAAGCTCTGCAAATTTCATCCCTTCAAACAACTCTTTGTTTTCCTACACCAAATATAACAAATAGAAGCATGTACCTCCTCTTTTTGGAAGGTGGTGCTTGCTGATCTGATAAAGAAGGTCAAGAATCTTTGATCCCTACAGTGTATCAAATGAAGTGGGGTAGGGGCAGAGCTAATTATAATAATGAGAGTGAACAAAATTGTAGAACAATTCCATGAACTGAATTTGATACAGATTTGATATAGTTTTGAGGCTTTAGGGTCTCTTATTCTGATCTTTCGCAAGAGTTTCTTTAAATATACTGGTGTTCTGTGTATCACTATCCAGTTCCCAGGTGCCAAGGTAGTTTTTATCCCATCCTGGTCCATTATAAAAAATAGGTAAAGGACCTACCAGAAGTTTCCATGAAAATAACTTTCATACAGGGGCAAATCCTGCCACTGCTACATCAAAATAAGTTTATAGAACCTCTGCCTTAATTGGGATGGTTCAACCTACAGGAAGAGATGCGTGCATTGAATTAACTTGAAAAAGTAGCTTTTATTATCAAATTTGTGAACCAAATGTAAATTGACATGGATCTATTGAAGACATGGCATGCTGATTAGTAGCCTTACTAATTATTCTGAAGGGATTTTTTACCAATTTCTTTCTCAATCTTCAATGAGAATTTGATTAAGGACATTTAGATCTGCCTCAAAACATACATAACAGGATGTCTGACTGTTTAAATCAAAAAAACCTGTTCAAATAGAGGAGCATACGGTAAACTGGGTGTTTACTTAGGGTGATGCTGGAAGGAAACAAAACTTTCTGTGCTGGTGTGTGTGGGAAGAAACCTTAAGCTACATACTGATGTCATAAAAAGCAGTAAGGATTCAATATTATTCTTTATCTATGTAGTTCTTTTAGTAGAATGTTTTAAGGTGTTCTTAGGCAGAAGATTGTACTACAACAAAGTATTTCAGAAGAAGCAAATTACTTTCTCTTCTACGCCTTTTACCTTACAAAGACTCTGAAAAGTGTTCCTGAAAGTACATTCCTGAGTAATTTCTGAGTCACAGTTTTGTGATATTTTTTTGGTTATAATTTTTAATTATTTGTTTCCTCCCTAGGAACGAGGCATCTATGAATGTGGAGCTCACCATCCATTTCCTGCGCCCTGCTGAAGCAGTGTTGGTACTGACCTCGAACGGAATAGATGCTGCCACACTGACATTCTCGCTGAAATCTGAAGTCAAGCATATTGAGCCTGCTGTAAGTTTGTGTGGGATTAATATATTCACAGAAAATATTTTTATTCAGTACGTTGTATCGAACAAAAGTGAAGTAGGAATGAAAGTTGAATTGCTGTCAGCTTTGGCCTTAGACCTATGAATTTTCAGATTTCCAGTATCAGTCTGTGTATGTGCAGAAAATTCCTGGAGGAATATCTAAGATTCCTAAGGTTAGAAGTCACACATAGATCCTGAATAAATTGTAAAAGTTTGCACTGATTGCTCTGAAAATAAATCTGGAGCCCTTTCAGCTTATGAATGCTCTTGGAAATTCCATTATGGAGGTGCTGATATGCCTCTGGCCAGCGATTTCAGTTGTCACGTGTAGAAGGATTGCAGACTCCTTAGATGTTCCTGGTTTTATTTCTGCTTTTTAGCTGTAGACACTGTGTTGTTTTAAGGTATGTCCCAGAAACAGCAGATATGCAGGTGATGCAGATGGTGTTTCTGTGATTCTCTTTATACCATAGGAATAGACACTGATGTTAGAAAGGAAGGTTGGGGCAAGAGACAAAAATAGAGAACATATAAAGATAAGAAGGGAAGAATCATGATAACTTGAATTTTAGCCCTGTGTTATCATTTGGGAGCAATTTTAAAGCACGGTGAATTTTAATGTATATTTAAAAAGAACCAGTGGTCAAACACTTAGTTTTGTTCTTACTTGCAATACTTGCCTGTTTGATTGTTTATGTAGTTTCACAACTTTTTTATATCAGTGTAATTTTTTTTTCTCTTTTAGGGTACTTTAAAGTGCAAATCCCCGTGTTATGAGCTAAAGAAAGTTACCCTAAATGTTACTAATCCCTTCAGAACTGATGGCATATTCAGGTAGACAATGCTGTCAAGACACATCTTTATTAATCATGCTGTTTTATCCACTCTTTTCCGTAATATTCTTCTCCTTAAAAATATGAAACTTTAAGTTTAAATTACAGGGATTTATATGACCAATATTGTTACAAGCACTATGAAGTGGAAGCTATCCTAATGAATAAAGATGATAAATAAGCCTTAATTGAAATCCATCTCATTGTAGGCAATAAAGCTGCAGCTTTAATCAAATGAAGTTCATGAACCTTGCTTGTATTTTTGTGTTTGGCTGAGGTCCAGCAGAATTACAAAGAGAAACAAGCCATGTTAATTAATTGTTGGTTATTTTTTTCCCCAATCTGTTTTATCCTGCTGTTTAAATTTTTAAGCATGGAAAAGGATAAAAAAATGCTTTTGCCTTGGGGTTTACATCACTATCAGTTAATCTGATTTTTAATTTGTATTCATCATAGTACAGCAACTGCAGAGTTATAGAAGTTGCTTTCTTAATACAAAAAGAGAGTGTTGTGCCACTTGAAAATATATTTATGTGATCTGAGTCCATATTTTGTATTTAGTCTATAGAACTAAGCATTAGTTCCTCATTCATTCACTTGCAAGGATCATCTTCCATACAATTTTAAACTTGCTTTTTTATGCAGTGTGAATATACATGTTGCATAAGCTTCAAATTAAATTTCTCTTTCCCCCACAGAATAGGATTGGTATATCCAAGTAATAATCACAATAACAAGCCTGTAACAGAACAGTTTCCACTGGTCCAGGAATGTCCTCTGGCATAAGCCTCGTGTATGGGAATCATATGAATTTATTTAATTCCTATTTTTCTTTTTCTTTTTTTTTTTTTTATGAAGTCCTTGAGGTGGTCAGTGAGGTTGCCTGTAATTAGTTCTATTATTTGGATAACTCTTGGCAATAATTTATGGCGTGATAAAGTGATTTAGTTTTTTTTGTATCATTCAAAAGCAACTTGACAACTACCAGAAGTAATTATCAATCTGGACAACATTTGAACCATGAATCTAAAATAAAATATTGTTTGTATCATATTTCCAGTAATTTCAACGGTCTAGTGTTTCATTAGGGGTTGTATGGTTTACCTGCAAATAACACTAGGAAATGCATTTCTTGATACCAAGGAAGTAGCTCTTTAACAGAAAAACTGGGGTTAAACCACAAGTACTTTTAAAAATAATCAAGCTTCCTTACCAAGCCAATATTTAAAAGTTAGAATAGACATTCATCTTCATTTTGCAAGTTAAAACTGAGATCATTATGTGTACTTGCCATACTGCAGGGTCATTTTGCTGGAATCCACATGTTGTTTAATGCAGCCTGAGCAAGTACATCGAGCCAGGAAAAGGAAGCAAGAGCAAAAGTTTAGGTAAGTTCCAAATAACAGTTGCTAATTGTAAGATACTGAATTATACAATTCTTCTAGTAATATATATATGTGTGTAGTTGTGTGCTACCTGTTGTAAAGAGCTACAGGTTAGGACATGGAAAGATCAGAGAAGATGGTCAGCCAGTCCCCAAGAACTGAACTCCTAGTCAACTCTGCCTGGTTTGTATACTGAGCATGATGTTCTGTGGTGTGGAGTATCCCTTTGGCTACTGCACTTCAGCATTCCTGGCCATGCTCCCTCCTGGCTTCTTGTGCACCTGCTCACTGGCAGAGCATGGGAAACTGAAGAAACTTTGACTTGAAGTAGGGACTGCTCAGCAACAACTGAAACATCAGTGTGTTATCAATATTATTCTCATCCTAAATCCAAAATACAGCACAGCTACTAGGAAGAAAATGAATTCTCTCCCACCCAAAACCAGGACAATACTGTAAAAAAACCCGTGTAATCCATTAATTCATTATTTAATAATTTAAAATATTTTCCACAATTTGGGTAATGTATTTTTTAAAGTTTCTGTGAACATTCAAAATTCTGAGACACCTATTCAAGACCCTATTCAAGGGTTATTGGGAAATACCATGACCTACTAACTCATCGATACCAAAGGTTGAATCGTAATCATAGGGATGGTCCACAGCCATGTCATGAAATGCAGGTCCATTTTCAATTTCCTTTTTAAAAAATCTGGAAGAAAAGTAAAATTTAAAACCTGAAAAATAATACTCATTTTGATATTAAGAAAAAGTATACATGTATTTTAATGGAAATGAATTTTTGAAGTGTGATTTGTACTATGTTCTCTGCTAAATTAAATAAGTGTATAATCATTGATATAGAAAAGGATTTTTCATCATCCTGCATATTTCAGCTTAGTTCATCCCTAGAAAATAGATCTGTCTAAATCGTGTAATTTTAGTCACACATCTCTCTTACTGGAATTGATTTGAGGGCATCTGAAGTCTTTAGAAATCTCTGGTACTGATTTACTTTATTTTTAGATCTGTTGTCTTTGATAACAGAAGCCATTTAAGTGCATTTTTTTCAGAACTTTTTTTTTTTGGAATGGAACAAACTTCTGAAATTAGTATTAGGAAACTAGTATGTGCATAATTCATAACTGAGCAGTAAGAAGACTGTGCACACAATCATTTTCATTCTTTTGATAAATTCAGAAATTACCTTCTGCAAAATGGGGGCCTGTTGCTCCAAGTACTCTGTAAGCATAAAACTACCATAAAATCAGTGTTTGCCCTCTGGGTAATGGTGTCAGTGGGACTTATGTCAGGACCAAATCATGCAAATGATGACTTAGTCATTCCAGCAGGTCTGATGGTGCTCACAGCTCCTTCTGCATCCTCGTTCTGTGCCTCCAGATGTGTCAGACACACTTTAAACCTCACTATAACAAGCTTTACCTGACATGTGATCCCCATTCCTACCAGCTTTCACCTCTGCCAGTACCACAGGCATCTGAAATACTGTCCTTCATACCAAAAAGGAGAGCAGCCTTTCATCACTGTGGCATGGGCTCATCCTGCCGTGGCTGGAGAGCTGTCCCAGTGTGGAACTGGAGCCCCAGTGCCTGACACCGTCACTGGGACAGCGCCCTCTGAGCCAGCAGGTCTCACCACAACCCACACCTCTCAGTGGGTGCAGGCAAAACCTCTTTATCCAAGGGGACTGAATGGTTTTTGGTGAGGAGGAGAGTGTTTTTTCATCCATTTGACATAGTTTTTCTTTGAAGTATATTTTGTGATACACGTGCCTGGATTTTTTTCAAGGCATGCACTTTTCTGTGCTTTTCGAATCCCTTGACATTTCGGTTTTGATCCTTGGTGTGCATCTGTGTGCCGACGTGGTCTGTGTATTGTGGGAGAAGAACAAGGTGGAGAGAAGTACGACACATGGGAATTATAGTGTAAAATTGCCTATAATTTTAAAACATGTTGGCATTTGAATGATGTCCATTAGGAAAAAAAAAATCAAATTACAATAAAAGTTCAAGGTTACATTTAATAGGTATTTTTTCCTTCATAGATTTCTTTCTGTAAAACTAAGAAGTGGTAAAGGTATTCTAACAATTCACTTATAGTCCTGTTCTAAGACCATGGCTAAACAGTTTAGCATATGCATTACAGTGCCCACGAGTCCTGAGGATGGTTCATGATTGCACACACTGATTTTCAAAACAAGCTGTGAATGTGGGTAAATATTTTTATATTAAAAAAATTAATTTCAAAACAGAAAAGGAATGATTATTGAATAAATTTCAAAACAAGCTTTGCATTGTATATAGTTTCTTAATGTTAAATTATTTACCTTTTTAAAACAAACAAACAAAAAAACCCCAAAACAGAAATAGTATCAGGAATTCCAAACATTTTTAATTTTCTGAATTTTATTCTTGCACTTTTTGTTCTAAGCAGTTTCATGTGTCAAGGAAAAGGGTATGTTATAAAGAATATCTGTAATTTCTTACTGAAATGATAAATAAATAGCTGGGTTCTTAAAGGCTCCATTGTGCCTCTGTCTAATGTAGGATATGAGATACAGCATTAATACCTGTTGTTTCCTAAAATATGGTTTACAAGTATGCTATCAGGAGTCATTACAATTCTGATTATTTGATATAATAGCCATTCATTTATTCTAAGCCGTACCACCCATTTGGACAGCTCCTGTTTTAGTTTTTATCCTACTCTTTGTTCTGAGATCAGAAACTGCCCCTCAGAGTGTGGAAACTGGCAAATATGTTAGATGACAGTCTAATTTTGGTCTTTGAATGTTTCAGTATTTTCAGTGCATTATCAAGCAGTTCCTCATATCCCTTCTGTCCAATAAGACATTTGCTTGCTGCTGAAGTTCTTGTCTCCTAAACTTCATTGAATAAATTGCTGCTCTCTGAACTTCAGATTTCCCCATGGTGTCTGACATGTTTTTTTTCCCCTTAGTAATATATGAAATCTGGAACTATAAAGTGACTAAAAAGATTGTCTAGTAAATTCTGCTCCAGATACATAAAGTAATTTTCTTTTTCTTTTTTTTTTTTTTCCTTCCTGCGAACTTGTTGGGTGGAAAACAGAGTTACTGGCTTGTTTGGATCCTGGATTTGGGCAAAGGCCTCCCCTCACACATGTATAGCTAATATGACATGGTGTGTACTCACTACCTATGTGGACTGCGTAGGTGATTTTACTTTTGATCTTGATTTTTGGCATACCTGATAACATGACAAGCCCAGCCTCTTTGTGGTGCTATGTGGGAACAGGTATCTGATAACTCAGAGGTGACGGCAACTAAGCTCTTACTGGTGAACAAGTGTGGAAGTGGGTTGGAACTGGATGATCTTTCAGATCCCTTCCAATCCAGACTGTTCTAAGATTCTAATTTGTAGTTCTTGGTTGAACTGGTTCAAATAAACCACAGGAAGAATGCATTCAGACGTGCCATTTCTCTGTCTCAGCCATGTTTTTATACCAGGCAACTGAGAGATGCCCTCGTAAACCAATCCTGACCTCTGACACTCATGCAGAACTTTCTGTTCATTTAATGCATAGTAAAATAATCTTGCTTTGGAAGGGACAAGTTGTTTTACTGAAAACCCAGAAACAAATGAGGGGCAGTTTAAATTGCTTGGTCTCTCTTTATCTTTCTCATGCTTGCCCCCAACCCCTCTCCCCCTGCCCTTTAAATACTGAAAGACCACAGTAGGGTCTCCCTGGAGCCTTCTCTGCTCCAGACTGTCTTCATGGGAGAGGTGTTCCAGCACTCTGCCCATCCTCTGGACTGCTCTGGGAGGTTCCTGTGTTCTGCTGAGGCCCCCAGAGGTGGGTGCAGCTCTTCAGGTGGGGTCTCAGCGCAGCAGAGCAAAGGGGCCGAGCCCCTCCCTGCCCCACTGCCCGCCGTGCTGCGGGTGCAAGGCTTGGTGTGCTGTCTGGGCTGCCAGCTCACATTGCCAGCTCATGGATTCTTCCATTCACCAGTATGCCCAAGTCATCCTCCACAGGGCTACTTTCAAGCCATTCATCCCACATTCTCTGTTGATACCGGGGATTTACCTGACCCAGGTTCAGCAAAGAGTCTGTATACTGATTTTATGGCAGCTTTAAGCTGTTCTGCCTAATCCATTTCCTTATTTCCCTGGGTGCTGAAAGGGGATGTATTAAACCAGACTTTGAGTATAACCAAGCTTCTTATGCCTTCCTGAGCTTCATTCCTTTTGGTTTTAGTATTGAACGAGTTGCTGTTTCTTTTTGTTGTGGAAGAATGAGACACAATGTTCTTGTTTTCCACAACACAGTTTTTTTTCTCTTTCCCATCGCTTACCTGCAGGTGCTTGTTCATTGATGTAAGAAAAATTGATAGAATTTCAATACCATGATAAATCAGTCTAATGAGTTGCTCTGTTGTTCAGCTCTTAAAATAGGACTTATTCAATGTATTGTTTGTATCACGGAAGAGCTGTACTGTATTTCCACATACTATTGTTATTATGTTATTTTTTCATACAGTTTTTGAACTATTTGTTACAGTGATTCTTCTGCTGTAATTTCTGTTTTTTGCAAGCATGACTTGGCATTCTCATTCAAAGATAAAGCATTGAAGAAATTTTTTTCACAAAATTCCTATTTTTTTTAATATGCAATCCTTATTTGTAAAATACAGAACAAATAATATGTTTCATGCTTGTAACTCAGAGATCATTTTCCTTTCTGAAAAATGGCCTTCAGATGTAGGTATTAAAACACACCTCCAGGGTAACATGTTCTGAAAATTTTGCAAGTCCCTTTATTTAAGGTTGTGATTTTTTTTTTCTCAGCCCAACAAGATTAACTCTTTATTTTAAGAGACACCCAACATCTATCAAATACTGTTTGTAATAATTGTTTGCTGTATGCTGGTCCATCAAATTTTACTGCTGGGGAGAATGACTTTTATGTGTGGATGTTATTAAACCTCAGGCTTCGAGCTGAAACTCGCAGTATTTTTTTGAGATACATTACAGTGTTGATATCAGCATCTTTGAGCACTGTGCTTGTTGTAAATTAAGCAAAACTCTCCTTCCATAAATGTAAATGTACAGTCTTTAATTCCTGTCAGCAATGGTAGAAATTATTTGTGAAGAAGGATAGAAAACTGTATGAAGTTACATCAAGGAAATATGATGGTCAGAAGAACACTTTGCTTTGGGGGGATGGGAATTCAGGGCAAATGTTATAAGTTTTGTTTGTTTGTTTTGTTTTGTTTTTTCTTTGAGATTACCTGTTCTTTTCAAATACACTTGAAAATCAATATTGTAATGAACAGATTTAAGGTGCTATGATTCATTCCCTTCCCCTTTCTTAGTCAAATTCTTGGTTACATTTGGTTTCTTCTGAATGACCAACTGCAGTGTTATTTAATATAGGTCATTCCTGTAGCTTTGGTGTGAAAATAGTACAGAGGGATAAGCTTTACTGTTCCTGGACTTATCCCATCTTTTCAGGGCTATGACCTTGGTGGAAATGAACCTTGTATGTGAACTAAATTAAGTAAAACAAAAAGGGAGGAGTGTTTTGTTTTGTTTGGTTTGGTTTGTTTTTGTTGGTGTTTGGGGTTTTTTTTAGAAATTGCTTGAAGAGCTTCTCTTGTGAGAGTTGATGTTTCCTAGCAATATCATGAGCTACATGCTAACATGGGGATTTTGCATCCCTAATTTCTTACTGTGTGCTGTAAATTTCCCAAGTATTAACTCAAAGAGCCAAGAGTAATAAAAACCCTCCAAAACACCCTATTTTAGGTAATTTCACATCCAGTATTAAAAATACATTGATTTTGAGAATGGCACTTATAAGGTGCCAAATTAAGTCAGTTTGGAAATCAGCACTGTAAAGAGAAATTATTTATACCAGGTAGAGATAGTGGCAACATGAGCCCCCTATTTTTACAATGAAATTTGGTAATATTCCACTGTCTAGATTCATTTTCTCTGAAGTAATTGTGTTCCTTTTCCTGCAAGAAAAAATAATGGCTCCCATGTTTTAAATAATTTGTATACTATTTATTTGTTGCAGTTTTTGAGTCCCTGGTATACAAAATTCTGGGTCTGTAGTGGTATTTCTTTGACTGATTAGATCTGGTTCTTCTTGCACTTACTGAATTGAATTTAGACCACTTAACTTTTAGTTAGTCCTAGTGTAAAATCTATACTACTGATACTAATTTGTTAAAAAAGAGGAGGTCTTAAACAATGGAATAAGTGGATTTCTTAATAAGTTTCTTAAACATATTGCTGTCCTCTGGCTTGGTTAGGTTAGATAACATTGTATAAAGTCACACTGATTTTATAAGAGGTT
The DNA here is from genome assembly GCA_013399695.1 of Formicarius rufipectus. Lineage (NCBI taxonomy): Eukaryota > Metazoa > Chordata > Aves > Passeriformes > Formicariidae > Formicarius > Formicarius rufipectus. Next base: position 1,382,133 of record VXAU01003123.1, on the reverse strand, counting down.
TGATGTGTTTATTACTGTTAAAATGTGTATATTGGACTTACATGAAAGATATGTAAATAAATAAAAATAAAGTGAATTCCTACTGAAACTTGAATTAAAAAAATTAGATACTGGTTAATTAAAGGAAGGATGTTCTGTCTCTACACTAAATATGAATAATAACTCAAGTGGAAAAGGGAGTGTGAAACATCACTGGGTGGGTAAGTGGTTCCAAAATGTGATGTTTGTTTGAGTTTTTTTGTCTCGAAAATATTTGCTTTTCCAGTATTTATTTGTAAAAGGGGAAAATAGCTATCTCTTAATAATAAAAATGCCCAGCTTCAGAGTATTGCTTTAATTTTTATTTTTTTCCTTTTAGTTCTGAAAATAACATATTAAACTCAAAAAATGATGCTCTGCTTGAAGATTCAAATGAAGAGAGCAATTGCTGTAAGTACCTCTGTGCGGTACCTCATGTCTCACTCCAGGAGGAGGTTATCTACATAAGCAAGATTTTGACATCTAAAGTGCGCTCAATAACTGTTATTTATTGCTTTCATGAAACATTGGCCTAAAGTTGTGCATCACACTCGAAAAATTAGACTGGAAAGAGAAGGTTCCGGAGAGACCTTATTTTGACCTTTAGTATCTGAGAGAAGTATTTAGGCTTTATCCATTCTAGAGGATGTCAAACTAGAGCATAATATAGGTACTGCTACTGAGAGCAAGATTTATTGTTTAAATAGTAGTAGATCACACTCCTCTTTCTGATGTGAGTAGACCTTTGCTCATAGACTATACTTCCCTAAGGAATTTTTGATGGTGAGAAGTGTCTGTTTTCCCCAGTTTTGTTTCAGGGCATAGAATAAGGAGGCAGATAATTAGCAAAATGTATTTAAATAATACAGCCTGCAATATTGCAGTGCATTTACACAACTGTAGCTGTAAATACTGATTACTAATTACAGGTGTGCCTAACTACTGATTACTACAGAATGCTGTATAGACTATCCTTAAATTCATGCAGCTACTTTATTTTGCATCCTCTGCTGTTCTAGCTAAATATCCATTTAAACAAACTTATTTTAACAGCTGTCCAATGCAATCTCCTGCATGAGTTCTTCAGTCCAATGGAAAACTTGTTCTTGAAAGGAAAAGGTTCTGCAGGCTTAGATATTCACTTCCTTCCCTTCAATCAGGAAAAACGTTACTGCACCGTCATTCTGGTCAATGACTGGGTAAGTACAGAACGTGTGTTCTGTGAGTGCTCATCGTGTGACTGCTTAGTCAGGTAAGAATCAGATCATGTTTGCCAAATACAAGATAAAATAAGGTGAATGAGAGCAGTGCCATGGAAAGGGACCTGGGGGTCCTGGTGGGTGACAAGTGGAATATGAGCCAGCAGTGCCCTGGCAGCCAGGAGGGCCAACCATGTCCTGGGGGGCATCAGGCACAGCATCAGCAGCCAGGTGAGGGAGGGGATTGTCCTGCTCTGCTCTGCACTGGGGCGGCCTCACCTCAAATATTGCATGCAGTTTTGGGCACTACAATATGAGAAAGACATAAAGTTGTTAGAGAGTGCCCAAAGGAGAGCAATGAAGATGGTGAGGGGCCTTGAGGGGAAACTGTGTGAGGAGCAGCTGAGGACCCTTGGTGTGTTCACCTGGAGAAGAGACTGAGGGGAGACCTCATTGCAGTTACAACTTCCTTGTGAGGGGCAGAGGAGGGGCAGGCACTGATCTCTGCTCTGTGGTGACCAGGGACAGGACCCGAGGAAATGGCCTGAAGTTGGGTCAGGGAAAGCTTAGGTCAGGTATCAGGAGCAGCTTCTTCCTCCAGAGGGTGGTTGGGCACTGAACAGGCTCCCCAGAGCAGTGGTCACAGCACCAAGTTTGGCAGAGTTCAGGATGCATTTGGACAATGTTCTCAGGCATATGGTGTGATTCTTGGGGCTGTTCTGTTCAGGGCCAGGAGCTGGGCATGATGATTGTTTTGGGTCCCTTTCAACTCAGGATATTCTATGATTTTATGAAAATACAAATTATTTAAGTATTTTAGGATAATGTCTTCATGTCTTTGCATGCATGTGAGATTATAAAGATACAGTCTCTGTGCTGATCTTTGGAAATAAAACTGTCTTCTCTTAGTGAAAATACATATTTTCTATAACTGATGTAGGAAAAAGTGGCTTAAGAAGTTGTTCAGAGATTTATATAAGATTAGTTTCAGCTAACAAATTTTACCAAAGTTTGCTGCCCTTTTATCTCTACATAATTAATTATGTGAAATGCTGCAAGCAACTTTTCAGTGTAAAATCATTACAAATAAAAGTAATAGTGCAAGGAATGCTATTTTGGTGGCTTTTTTTGGCAACTGAACTTCAGGAAAAGAAAAAGAAAAATAATTTGTCTTGATGTGGGAGAAAAAATAATGAATAGTCAGGGAAAGGATGACGTCTACTATTCTGTACTTCTCCCTGTGTTTGTCACTGCATTTGGGGTACGCTGTCAAAGTAGAATAATAATTTTCCTTGCTCTGTCTCTTTTTAAATTTTCCTGTCAATCCAAGTTCCATTCAGTTCTTGCAGCACTGCAGGTAAAACGTTTGAACAGACTGTACATGTAGAATGACACCACAACTTTTCAGTTTCTCTGGACTCATGTAGGCTGGAGTTTGCCACATATACTTAATTGAAACTGATTAATCAAATTAGCAGGGCCTGGTTTTGATCAAATTTTGGAACTTAAAATCTTGCTATTTGGCTTATTTGACGTTCCTGTAATCCTTTATGGTTGCAATTTTATTTCTGTGTCATTGGTCCACCTTTTCTCCTCTTTAACCTGTCTACTGTCTTTTGTCTCTGACTGTCAATGTTTTGCAGAACCCTGTTGCTTTTCTGATCTTTGTTTATGTGTGGCTGATCTCAAGGCTTGCATTCTGCTTTTTACTTTCATATTACTGCATCTGCGTTTCAGCTTTCCCTCTGTGCAATTGCATGCCTTTGCTATTATCTCTGCTACATTTTCATGATTTGTAACAATGTGTCTGAAATGAAATTGCTTACATTTCTCCTGCACGTTCTCATCTTCTGTATTTTTCACTACTATGAAACAAGGAACTTCTGCTAGTGTCTAATGTTTCTATATTTGGTGTTTTTTTTCATTGTTTAAACAGAACTTTGGCTATGCCAACTGGCCAACTATTTTTTTTTTCCATGTTCATAAAGGAATATAAGACTAATTCAATGATGCCCAAGCCTGTCTTTCTGACCCTGTTTAATATTTGAAAACACTGGTCATTTTTAAGAAAGCAAACCATTTGATTGGAAATCTTAAAGAGTGTACCGTTCTCTCGAGTTTCTTGAAAATCAGCAGAGGTAGAATAGGGGTTTTCTGTCCAAGTCTGCTGTGAAATAGTGAGCTCATGCCTTATTGCCACCAGGAATCACCCACAATGAGGATGTATGAATGCCACTGTCTTAAAGGATAGCAGTCTTCGTGGATGGTTCAATGCAAAATCAATTCAGTGCTCAGCATCATTCAAAAAGAGAAATTATAAGGAAAGAAATACACATCAACATATGAAACTTCAGTATAACTTTGTAAAGAGCTATAATAACAATTCCTGAATAGAGTGTGCAGTTTGGTCACCCAGCAAACAATAGAGATAGAGGACAATGAGAGAGAAACAAGGGTAATCAGGATGATGTAAAAGTTTCTTTATAAAGAAATGTTAGGTCCATCAGTTTTATTCGGTGAAATATCTTGATGCAGTCTCTAGACACAGAAGATCTCAGCCTGTTTCTGGCAGCAAATCTGAGAAGAGTCTTCCTTTGGGAGATTAGATAGTCTTTCTTTAAATCTCTGCTATTGGCATTTTCCCTGTTTATTGCTTTCTTAGAAGCACAAGTATATACCCTGGCTGAGAACAGGAGGCTCATGCTACGTAGAGCTTGGAAACCAAATAATATAGTGAAGAGAAGGGAAATTGAGACATATTAATGGAAGAAAAGTTAATCTAAGAGTTGTGTCAGAGATGTAGGACAGTTGTACTTCAGGTGGAAAGGGAGAAAACCATTTCTGTCATCCCCACTGTTGCCCCCGGTGGTGATGTAGAAACACCTAAATTTAGCCACATAGCTACTAGTCACTGTTCTTAACGAAGGTCTAGTTGACCTTTGAAAGAAGGAAGCATTAATGCCTCTGAGAAGCTGCTGTGAAGTCCTTTGTGAGACTCTGTCTGTGCCACCTTGTCCTTCCAGCTTAGCTGAGTCGATGCATTTAAAGGTTGCTGAAAGTGCAAAGTTTTTGCTATGTAGAGCCTCAGGTTAGGAAAATTAAGTCATTGTATAATTTGTACGTAGTTGTATTAAATCTCCTAGAGAAAGATGAAACTGCAGGATAGCTAACATGATTGTGCAGAGCTGTGCAGAAATGGCACAGGAGGAAACTGGCTTGCTTAAATATGGAATATATGGCTGTGATATTTCCAATCATGCCATTATCTAATTGACAAAGTGCAGCTACCATGCTGTATGACAATCAAATGACTTTATACAGTGATGAGACTTGCATCATTCAAATGTGGACTTGTGGTATACCTAAAATCTAATAAATAATATAATGTAGCATTTTTTTTTCCTACTCTTTTTGATAAATAGACCAAGACAGTAATTGGTAATGCTTCTTCACTACAATCAGTGAAGATGTTGAGATTCAAATCACTGGACTTCAATCTGATGGGGAATCCAACCTGTCATTGCACCAGCAATGAGTCTGTAATAGTAGTAAGAAGATATTCTGATTCAAGATTTTTGGCCTACTCAAATACGTTGCTTAAATTGTTTTGAAATAGTCTTTATGTTAACTTTTCTGAAGTTTGAAATGACAACACAAGCCATTTATAACATTTCTCAAAGATTTACTTCAGTATTTAATATTTCTTTAAGAAAACTTGAAACTGGCATTCGTCAGATTTTTAGCATAGGTCTCTTCATAGAAGACATTATATATGGATTAACATAACTGGGTTGCTTTTTTTCTTTATCTTTGTTTCTGAGAGCTAATTTAAATATGAACAGCCTGAAATTCCACTGATAATAATATATCATAGTTTAAAACTGCCAGTCCAGATTTTCACAGGTGACTGTCTAACATGAAATTAAATAATTTATTAAGAAAACACTTTACTATCTGTTTGTGTGATTTGGCTTGGCCTACCAACAAACCACTACACTGTTTCTTTTAATTATTGACTTGCATGGTTCACTGCAAATTCCTGGTAGCTACATGTTCTTCTGATATATCAGTTAACAAAGGGATTAGATAAATAGCTAATGGTAGTTCAACAGCTATTTTATTAAGTATTTTCATTAAGAGCAAATCCTACACAATCTTGATGCTGTCCTGTTTGCAGCTGACAGAAAACAGAAATATAAAACATTAAAACCATGGGTATATTAGTTAAAATACAGTGAAATACCCTGTTCTAAAGCATTTGGAAAAAATCAGCAGAAAGAAAACAGGATTTGCGTTCCATGGAGACCAAAAAGTAAGAATTCTTCAAAGCAAAGAGGAAATTGGGGAAGTCTGTTCCTACCTATGAGCATATTGATGTCAGCAATGCCAAGAAAAGTAATTGATAGTAGCATGGCATCCTAGCAACCAGCACCTTGATGGAGTTGGATGTGTGTGCTCTGAGCTTGTTAACGGTCCTCATGGAGCCAAATCACTGTGTCGGACAGGAATAATTCCTCTTTAAATTGCTTCCCAGGAGTGGCTGTTAGTTTGTGTGTGGGAAGCCAATTTTGCTGCAGGTTTCTTTAATCCTTCTCAAGGAAGATTTGTGTGAACTCTTGAATCAAGGAAGGGGAGCAAATGCCGTCAAAGTTGACTAGCTTTCTTTCTGCTGGGCCAGAAATACAATTGCAGTGTTCTCAGCCTTTACATAAATATCTGAAGAAACTACAAAGAAAGCTTTAAAAAAAACCAACCAAAAACCTTTTCTTATGTAATTGAGGAATATTAAAAGGAAAACATTGCATTGGTTGGCTTATGCTCTACATTCTTCAAAGAAATTCTTTCCTTCCTATCCAGAATGAGGAATCAAAGACAGAATGTATTAGGGCAGAATTTTACAGAATATGATTTAGGGATATAAAGAGGTGACCTTCTCTGCAAATTGTGTCAGTTGTTGCAGAGGCATTTGGTCCTTTATCTTTCTATCAGTTGAAGCTAAAAGTGCCCATAAAAAGCTTGTGGTAAACAAACTGAAGTTATCAAAAAATAGTAATATATACGTTAAATCTCTTGCCTAGTTCAGATAGATATGTGGGTACCTAACTTAGATATATTTTTAGTTTGTGATGTTCTGATTTTGAACTTCTTCATTTGGAGTGCTTTCAGTGAGTTTTCTTTTTCTAAAAATTCCTTCTTTCATTTGCACCTTGTTTTTTTCTTTTAAAACATAATTTATTATTTCTCTTCTAGTTAATTTATAGTTTATGAGAAATTACTGTCTTTTTGATTGTAGGACATGTTTATGTTTACTTTTAAGGTTCCCTATGTTTTCCATTATTTTTTGATTAAATAATTAAGATTTGTTTACTTTATTTCTTTTTAATGTGGGATTTGTAGATGATGCTAACCTGCCTTGACTTTTGCTCTTTTTCTGCTTTCCAGAGAAATCTTTCTGGATCAAAAGTATTGTAAACCTTTTATTTGTAAAAAAGTCTTATATATAGTGCAGATCAATGAAGTTCATGAAAGTGTTTCTATTATATGTAGCTATAGCACATAATTATAATTCACCTTTCTTTTTGTTTGTTTGGTTTTTTTTTGTTTTGTTTTTGTTTTTTGTTTTTGTTTTTTTTTTGTTTTTACGGGTAAGGATACCCTCATGCCATTAAATTGTATGAGAAGCTGGAAAAGATTCAGCTTGTTGAAATTTCCTGAGTTTTCAGATTTAATATTCTCGACTAAAGGTACTTTATTATCATTGCTTGAAATGATAATTTTAATTTTTTTCGGCACAGATTTAGAAGACAGATTTCCTAATACGTAAATTTTTTCACAAGTCAGATCTTAGGTGTTACTAAGATGCCTTTGCTTGTAGATTTATTTTTTTGCCTTCTGTTCTGCATGAGTTGCTTTCTGACTTGGGTGGATGTGTGTGTTCTCATGTTTCAGATTGGAGAATTTGTGTACCTGATAGAGGGAACAGGTGATTTACCTTTACCTTCAGAATTGCCTGCAGTGGATAGTCCAAATGTTTTGCATGCTACGAGTAAATTAGAAGGTACAGTAAACAGAAGGGTACTATAGAGCAAATTATTTTTTTGTAAACATTTTTTTGTTTCCATGAATTTTTGTTAAACATGTTGTAAAAGCAGGATTTTTTTTTATAGTGAGTGTAAAAAATGTATTATAATGTAACTATGAGATATTTCTTTTAATATTTTCCAGTCCATTCTCTTTAGAACCTCAGCTGGTTGTTGGTGATCCTCTTCAACTTTCTTGTATTGCTTTCAGCATAGTCTACATAGATATTTTTTCATAATTTCTCTTCTTTTCTTCTTCTGAATATAGGCTTTTAGGCATAGCCACAAGAAGTCATCTTTACCTAGAATTGTTTGAGTTTTAAAACAGATGAATTTTGTGTGCAGTGATATGATTTGACAGACAATCCAACACTTTTGTCTTCAAACAGTCAGCAGTAAACTCCTGTCAGTCCTATTTCAGAATTAGTGTAGCTGTAATTTGAAATAATTTCTGATGCTTTCTGTGGGAGGAGTTGTAACATCCTCTGGAAGGGTACTACTGTCTGTGTTGTGGAGACAGCAGAAAGACTTTTGTAAACTTTTATTACTGTCATAATAGTAATTACACTAAAGTTAGCTATCAAAAGAAACTTTTGGGTTGGATTTCAGTCCATGCTAATTTTTATTTCCCCTTTATGTTTAAAAGTAAAGAAGTATTGTGATGTTACAAGGAGTAAACGTCATGTCCTAGATGAATAGCCTGGAAATAAATGTTGAACAAATTTTGTGTTCTAACTTTCCCCTAGAGTTTAGAAATTCTAAATACCCTATTAAGTTCCACTAAGTGTTGACAAATCTGATGTATGGTTGTGTTCTTCCTTTTTTTTGTTTGTTTTTTTTTGTTTGTTTTATAACAGATCCATGTGCATCGCAGCCAGTCCTATACTTGAAATGTGGTCTTGGTCAGATTCTTGAGGAAAATCTGAGGATTCCACTGATCAATGAGTCAAGAGAGAGGGCTTTGGCTGTGGCTGCCCAACAGCAGATGTCAGCTCTTGAGCACGAAAGGAGATTGATGACTGGGACTCTGCAGAGCAGCAGTGTTCGAGTGGCCACTGCTCTCTTAGGGCTGTCTCGAGTGGAGGTGAGGAACATGTGCCACTGCAATTACTTAGTTATTCTTGATTTGTAGAGCTTAAATTTATTAATGTTTCTGGAAATAGTGTGAAGTTACGTTTTTTTCACACATCTGTAATCTGACATTTACTAACCCCAATTCCCCTCAGACACTGCAATGTTTTACGTGTCCATCCTGAAGACGCTTTGTCATTCCATGCTATTAAGAAATGCTTTCTTTAAGAAAACTTGGCTGCAGTTAAGAAGTGCACTAACATTTTACTTCAGTTACCTTCTGGAAAATACTTGGAGATTAAAAAACTTTAATATTCTATCAAATAGGTATCTATATTAGTATCCTTCCTTGGGCATATTTTTGTGGAAAATGAAAATTCTCAAATGGCTTTCTGCACACCGCCCCCCGCCCAAAAAAACCCAAAACAACAGTAGACTTTGAGAATAAGTGAAGGAGCAGGGTAGTCTTTGGTTTTAATTTCCCTTGTGTACCTGATGCTACCTGGCCTCAGACACATTGCTGGGTGGCAGTGTTATTCCAGTTTTCCAGTTAGTTCCGTGAACGTGGTTACCAGTGCTGAGAGGAAAAGAATTTTCCCTGGTGATTTGATGTTGCTAAATGTATTCCTTTTGTTTAGAGAGGAGTTTAAAAAGTAATATGAAACAAATTACATGAGGCAAAATTACACAGTAACTGTAATCCTTTGTGTGTTTGTAGAGGGACAAGAATTGTAATCATGTAACCTAGACTCAAACAGTTTCCTTTGGGATTACAGCTAATCCACTGGTGTGGTAACATTTTATCGACTTTTCATAATTGAAGTGCCTTAATGTCACGGTCACTTAGCAAATACGTGATGACAGGTCTGACTGCGCTGAGGCTGTGGATGGAATCAAGACAGACCATAATAGGAAGGCTTTTGTACCACTAGCTATGCTAAGATGTAATATGAGTTCTAAACCCACATGTATCAAAGAAGACTGGAGGATAATTAGCTTAATTATACAAAATACGTAATGGTGGATGCTAGCCCTGAATAAATTATCATATAAGAAGTGAAAGTGATATGCAGAAAGAAGTCTTTTGCTCCATGTACAGGAAGTCTTATCCTTGCTCATGAGATAAAGGGGAGATACTCTGCTTTAAATTGGCATAGGCAGAGTTTACACATTAAAAATATCTCAATATGGTAAAACAAGCACCATGCAGCCTAAATTGGGAAACTTTTTTTCTAAAAATTTTTTTATCATAAATTCTTACTGAACCCTAAACCTAACCTTGCCATCTGTTTAAAACTGAGAGCATAGAAATTCTGGTGGTATTAACTGAAGAGACTTTTTTTGAGGGGGGGCTGGTGCTCTGCAATGAAATTTGGAGCTGGGGTTTGGTTTTAGGTTGTCTAAATCCTCTCTGTACCTGTCCCCTCCTTCCCCCCACAAAAACCAAAGCAAAACAACAAACAAAACACAGAACCAAAAAACCCACGAAAAACCAAACCAATTCACAGCTCCTGTGGTCCAATGTCTCATGAAATCCTTTGGGATATATGTTATCGGTTACAGAAAAATCTAGAATATCTGAAAGTCTGTTACTCTGTTTATATTCCCCCTTTCTACTCTCCTCCTGCAGGTATAATTCTGTTACATAGTAGATAGGCAGAAGGGAAATGCCCTTACATTAGTACTATTTGGGCAGTTTTTTACCCGTCAAATTGAAGAATAAGTAACTAAATAATTGCATGCTTTTCATTCTTTCTAAACTGTACATTTTAGTCATGCTTACTTAAATCATGTAGAAAATAGTAACAAGGTAGGCTCTGTGTTTGCTGTCAAACTGGATATGCATAATCAGTAACAAGTGCTGTAGTTTCTCACGTGGCCCATCTGTATGTCCAGCTGAAAGGCCTAGCTGTTTTTGTACTATGGTTTTACTGTTTCTTTTCCTTGCTGTAAGAAACAGAGATCTCTTTTTGCTGTTTTAATGATCAGAATTCTTAAAGCATATTGTGGTGGTTTGATTTTAGGCTTTCCTGGGAGACAGATCACATGGGTTGCTGTATCCATAATGGTTTTTTTATCTTTTTTTCCGTACAACTGTGTAATTTTCTTACCTCCTGAGTATTTAACTTATTAATTCCTACTACAACATTTTTGAGTAGTAGTAAAGGTAATCTAGGATGGAACTCAGCTACTGTTAAGATTTGGTCTCACATTATTGTGAATAATTACAACTTATTCACAGAACAGCCTTTGTATTAGTGATGAATAAGAGAAACTTGTAGGTGAGAAGTTTGGGTGAACATAGGTAACAAGGGAAGGAAAAGGTATCTGGAAAGAAAGGTAAGAGAATATGTAAGAAGAACATAATATTTTTAGACTGAAGTTGCTAATTGTGGTGAATAGAGGGAAGTGAATAAAAGAAAGAAGGAAATAACAATAAGGAGAATTCATTCACTTGGAAATGTGAGGGGAAGGATTGCTTCAATCAGTGAAGTGAAATTCAAAATAACATGCCCTGGTTATTTTTTTTCCCCTTTATTTTATTTTTCTTACATCTACATAAAGAGACACAAACTAGATCCAGTTGCTAGATACAGGACCCTTTCTTCAAAGTCTGAGATGCCAGTAATCTCCTTGTATAATTAGACAATATGATAGGAAAGGAAGAGAAGTCCTGTTCCGCAGGAATCCCTGAGATAAAGCTTGCACTTCCCACTGTGTCCAGTTGTGCCCTCATAGTTCAGCTGTAAAAAGCTGCTGCTGTTTGTCTGATGTGGTGCAGTCTCATCCTACTCCTGTCCAGCTCTGATCTTCAAAGGTTTCTTTGTAGTCCTCCAGGAATCAAGATTTTTATTTTTTTAATTCATTTTCTTCTTTTCAGCGTGATTTTGGAAAAGATGTAAGCTCAGTTTAAACAATTTTTAGGGATTTTTTGGGGGAAGAATCATCGTGTCCTTGAGTAGAGAGGATACTGTAATTAAAAAGTTCCATTAGTTATGTTTGAGTGGGAATGAACTTTTCATGAAAGGATCTGTGGTCAGATTTCAACTCATTGAACTTACAAGTGGGACCAATATCTTTTATGCTCCATCACTTATCTTTTGCTATGGGGTTAAGGGAGATGGCAAACACAATTGATCACAGGGATTCTGAGAGACTGAGATAATAAAATTTTTTATTCATGAGGAACAGTTTTAGAAGTTAATTCCTGTAAGGAAGAACTGGGGCTAAATCAGGATTTGGGAAGCAGTAATATGCAAGAGAAGAGAAAGGTGACTCAGCACTCTATCACAGAATCTGCCATCCTTTGCATGTGGAAGAGCAAATAGTACATCTAAGAAAATACCTGGGAAAATCAATAGGTCTTTGAAAAATATCAAGTTTAATTTGGGTGCTTTATATACCCTCCATTCCCTTTTTGAAAAATTATTTTAATAGAGTAATTTATCCTGGGAACTGAATGCAAATACTATTCTTAACTGGTAATAACACTTCCACACTTTGAATATCATGAACCATCACATTGATGAAGTAGAAGTACCCGGAGTCTGTCTTATTGTAGAGCAGCCTTAGACCTGCATTGATAACGAGAGTTAAAAAATATTAAATTCCATTTAACTCTCACTGAAAACTATTAAATGTTGCAGCTGCTCTTATTTTCATCTGAATTGTGTTGACATTTTCTCCTGGAAATGTTATCCTATGAGGCAACAGAGCTTAGTCATTTGTGTGTTTATAGGATTTTCTTTTTCCCATAAGTCTCTCATTAAATTATTTGCATCCTTTACTTTTGCCAGGAAATAGTTGAAATGTTCATTATTAAATACTAACCAAGTGGCTTTTTTTCCTAAGATATCTTTAAAAATGAGGTAGCATGAACAAAGATCTTAAAGTATTTCAGTGATTTTTTCAAAAATAAGATATCTTCAAGATAATTCTAATTTACTTGTGTTCAGTGTTCCACCAAAGATTTTCTTGCAATTATTTTGTCAATTAAGATTTACAAAACTATGTGATCATGTTGTATTTTTATTTCAGTGTTGGAAAATAATCTAGTTACCAAAATCATGTGTAGGTATAAATTTTTGTTTGATTATGCAGAAGATCAAGTCAGATTTCAACTAGTAAATACATGTCATTCCTTTGGTTGGGAACTTTCCATTACAAATAATAATGAAATTTCTTTTTCCCACTGCAAATTCCGCTGCTATTTGGGTCCTATCAGAGAGAGGTGGTACTTGCTATTAATATACCAGCTGAATTATTTGCACCTATTGATTTTTTTTATTCATTTTGTGTGAGTGAGAAAGAGTAATATCAATGAACTTCCAGACTTGTATGATAGAAATTATTAGATCATGAGTTCAGATTTTAAACTTACATAACAATTTTTCTTGTTCCTTCTCTAAATTGTTTCCACCATACAAATTGTGCAAATTACTAACAAAAGAACTACCAATTTGGTTTGAAGAGTACTTTTTTAGTTAAATACAGCTGTCCAGTTGCTTTTCATAAAACAAGAATCTTTATTAATCATTTGTTTCCATATTTAGTGTGCAAAAAAACCTGTGTTAGCAATTAAAGCTTAACAGGTTCCACAAGTCCACATATACTTTGTTTAGCACCTTGTTGACCCTTTTGATGGATACATTAATGATCAAAACAGAGCAATGGCAGAGTGTAGGTGGGATTTCTAAAACCAGCAAGGGAATGTGAGTTTTGCATTAAAACAGAAAATAAAATAATAAAACAAACAAGGAAAAACAAACAAAAAACAACAAAACAACAAACCAAAAACAAACAAACCCAAGCAAAAAACCCCACCACCAACCAAAAGCAGAACACAAACCTGGTTGATTTGAACAGTAGTTTTGACTGTATTACCCCTTAAGAATAATCACCTTTCCTTTTAAATTTTATTTTGATTTTCTGCAATGAATTTGCATTCCTTAGGCCATTGAAATACATACTGTGTTACCTGCTGTCCTGGCATTATTTTAAATCAATAGATTTTGATAATAAACCAGTGTTCTTAGCAAAACCTGGATATTTCTGTAATTTTCTCTTCCCTACATTTGATTCAAGTTAATGCGCAACAGTCATGAATTTCTAAGCTTGTCTGTAAATAATATGTGACTATTTTCAGGTTTTAAATTTTCTTAACTTACAATTCCTCTTGAGCATTACAATTATACTGTGTTATTGGATCAAAAATAGCAATTTTGAGCAAATACTCTGTTAAATCATTACATTCTTATAATGTTATCCTACGGGAGTCAAATTTAGTTCATTAAGAGGTTCATGAGCTTATATTGAGCTTGCCTTAGTATGCTGTGCTAATCCTTTACTAATGTGTCATGCTGTTGATTAGCGATGCTTTTTACCAAGAGGAGTTTACTTGTCCTTAAAATTAATTCTAAATGCTCTAATTTCTAAAATATATTGTTAACTAATTCAGCTAATAGTTACACCTTGCCAAATTTCAAAATATTTTTTGTTTTTCATACTTTACATAACTCAGAAAGTTTATGGAAAAAGAGAAGAAACGTCTTTCTACAAGTGATACAGATTAGGGTTTTCTTTTCATGTTTTTTTCTCCCTTTTTCTTGCCCTTCTTGAATACCTATAAAGGCCAGCAGGGGAATTTCTAGGTAGGATTTAATTTTGCTGTAAATTTCAAAATGCATTTTTCTTGTCCACAATGACTAACAAACTTAAACACGAGTTTTTTCTTTGGAAGGATCACTGAAAAGTTGGTGTATAACTTGCTTAACTACCACTTCAGTTTTAGTATTAGGCCTATATAATTTTTTAATTCTTAACCTGAAAATATTACGAGGTTATTGTTCACATTATTCCTTCTGTTGCAGAGACTTGCACTTCTGAAACCTCGTAAACACCCCGCAGAGCTGAAGTATGTGGATTACAGTGTAGAAGTGAGCATGCAGGAATTTGAAGTTCCTGAGAAGCTCTCTATTCCAGTATTGCCATCAACCAGATTTAATTTGGAAGCAAAAGACCTTTCACTTCAGAAAACAGGTAAGAATAGTCTCAGAGATGATGAATTTGTTTACATTCTTTTGCTGGGATAATCTCCTTTTTTTAAGATTTTCCTAAACAGATCCAGAAAATTCTCTCTCGTTTCTACTGTTGCTCAAATCCTCAAGTTTGTTGTGACTCCCCAGGTTCTCTGTATTAGTTCTGTGTATTAGCTGTGCTTTCTACTTGCCCTTGGTTTTCTCAAAGGCACACAAGCGTGGGAGACTTACTCTGAAAGAGAAATTCATTTGGTTTGTTTATCTGACAAGTCCTGAATTTGTGCTCATTTCTGCCTTCCACTTCTCATCCCACTCCACACTGATCTCTGCTCAAACTGTGCCACTGATACCACCTGTCTTTCTTTGTTTGCTCTCCTCAGTCAGCTCACGGTGTGCTGTGTTCCCCCTGTCCCTCATCAATGAGTAGCTGTTCTTGGACTTGAGTGACCTTGTCATCTTTGGTCACTAATTGTTCTAGTATCCTAAATTTCATACGGAAATCTCAATTGATTTCGGTTTTTTTTTTTGTTTTTTTTTTTTTTCGCTTGGCTTTCATTTTGATCCCTCCTTTGCTAGTTGATTTTCCTTAAAGCTTTATTTAAACTTATAAATCACTCTAGGTTATATTTCTTAAAAAAAGCCCAACTTGAGTGGGTGAGGGAGCTGAGGTTGTTCTGGAGAAAAGGAGTCTTAGGGGCAAACTTACTGTTCTGTAGAACTCCCTGAAAGGAGGTTGTAGCCAGGTGGGGGTCAATTCCTTCTCCCAAGTAACAAGTGACAGGAAAAGAGGAAATCACAAGTTGTGCCAGAGAAGGTTTAGGTTGGATATTAGAAAAAATTTATTCACCAAAACATGCACTGGAACAGGCTGTCCTGGGAAGTGGTGGAGTTACCATCCTTGGTGGAATTTAACAGACAAGGAGATGTGGCTATTAAAGACCTAGTTTAGTGCTGGGTTAACAACTGGATTCCGTGATCTCAGAGTTCTTTTAAACTAAATGGTTCCATGTTAAAATTTCTGTTTATATCAAGGCTAATGTAATGTCCTGCAGGTATCTGATAACAACACAAATAATCTTTGGATTTGCTACTTAAAATGTAAGCAGTAGTTTTCTTGACAAATTCAGTAAAGGCTTGTATTACAGACAGTGCACCCATACTTTTGTTTCATCACTGCTTTTCTTTATTAAGAGAGTCCTGCAGGTTTTTGCTGTTCAATTCTCCGCGTATCACTGGAGCAAGTCATGTGCTTTAGTGATGTTTGTTTGTTTTCATGCTTGATGTTTACATTGTGGGTTTTGTTTCATTCTGGAATGAAAATAAAGGATTTTTTCTTTTTTTTTTTTTTTTTTCTGAGAAGTCTTCTTGTTACAAGTGCATTCTAATTCAATTACAGTATCTGTGCTATAAAACATTTAAGGTGCATTTTTGGGAAGGTGGCAGCAATAGTTAGTGCAGTACTAGAGGCAAGACTGATGAGTGACTAGGAGGAGCAGTCAGTAGAAGTTGTAGAAAAAATTAACACTACTTTAGGGCCAGTCATTTCCACTCATTTCGTGTGTGACAGGATGTTTAAATCCTAGTTGAAATTCTTGTGTTGTGAAGTTGAAAACGAATGTGTGTGTATGTAATTAAATAGAAGTGAATTACAAAAAAGTCATAATGGCTTTGTTGAGCATTGTAGGAGATTCTTTGAATGTCACTGAAGGAGGGAACACCAGCTTGAGGGGAGAGAGGAAAATCTGCACACACAAATCTGATGACATTATAAGATCTCCACCATGTTCTCAGACCAAAAATTGTTAACTGGTCAGCTGGCAGATCACTGTTGCTTAGGAACTTCTCAAATTATTTTGAAAGTTGAAATGTGAATGAATATATCTGAAAAATTTAGAATATTAATTACAAAAATGTAGCAAATGAACTACATTACAGAAAGGCAGTAGTTATTTTGCTCTTAGCTCATCTTCTTTATCCATCAAAGGATATTATACAAATATCTGAAAGAGAGAAGTAAACAATGTAAAGTCAGAAATTAAATCATATTGCAGTGTACAGCATCTATTTGATATATATGTTTTCTCTCTAGGATATTTAGTAGTTGCATGAGACAATAAAAAATGCCAAGATGATGCAGAAAATTAAATGGACCTTTTGTAGTAATTTCAGAGAGGAGAGAGGTGGTGAGCTAAGAACAGGTGAAAAGGGAAGCTGGGATATCCAGCTGATAGCTTGAAACCAAAGATGGGTTTAGTAGAAAGACAGAGACAGCTGATTCGGTGTATTTATTGTACTAATGAGGAAACACAGGAATATTTACAGACTCAGAAAATCTAACACTGTGACAGAAGTCCCCAGGTGGAGTTCCTGTGGATGGAGAAAAACCATCGGTCTCATCTGAAAATTTTGCCATCATTATCTGAGGAAGAAGCAGTATTTTAGCCATGGTGGATCCTTTCCTCTGGATGGGAGTAGCTGCTTCTCTGAAGAAATTACAGTGCTTAGATTTATGAAGAAAAACAAAGGTGGAAGCAAGCTAACTAAAATCCATGCTTGTATCAGGATTCCTTAGACTGCAGTAGCAAGGAGTGTGCAACTAGTATTTTAAGAACTCTGCCAACAGAGAATTAGAAGGTAAAAATCAATGCCACTCAAAACATTTTCTTGTACAATAGATTTTGCTAAACGACCTTATTATCTTTTTGGCAGTATTGCAGTTCAAATAGATAAAGAGTACAATATGTTTGCTTTCAGTGTTATGTCTTGATCAAAACCCAAGTCATACACTTGTGTAGATCTAAAATAATGCATTGGCCAAACTGAAAAGATTTAGAAAGTGCTGTTAATTCATTTCTGGAGAGTCACCAGAAGGGAGTCCTTAGGAACCAGTCCTTATTGGACAGAATCCACTGAAACAGAATGTTTCAGTAATTTGGAAGATTAGGTAAAGACTCCGTTGAGTAAGCAATGACACAGATTTTGTGAAAGACGTTAGTTGGAACTATTCCATAGTGATAAACTGTGAATTTTAGTGCAACCAAACCTATAGTATTATATGTGGAGGAGTCTGTGTGCTAAACCAGGAGAGGGACTGTTTTTGGAAAACATTTGTTAATGAGAAGGACTGACAGTCATGTAAAATTTTTATCTCAATTTAATGCTCAAATGGCCCATGAGATCTGAAGATAAATTAGAGGCCTAAGGACTGGGAAGATGATCCTGTCTGTGTGCACAGTATTGGCAGAGGAGCTAGTGCAGAAATGAAGGGTCTGGTGGCTGTGAATTTATGGAGATTCTGAAAGAATTTGAAAGCGGTAAACCACAAAAATGCTGCAGTGCTAGAAAATAAAGCTCAGGGCAAGGGTAACCTCCTGATCACTTTGAATTCTGTGTGTCTGCCAAGCAATTCAAGCGCAGCCCCTATAGTGTGTTGCTATTGTGTGACCCAAGGAGTCAGAGTCATTAAGGCTGAAAAAGACCTTTGAGATTATGAAGTCCAACTATTAACACAGCACCACCGAGTTCACCACAGCCGTGGCCCTAAGCAACACTTCTGCATGTTTCTTGAACTCTTCCAGGTATGAGGATCCCACCACTTCCCTGGGAAGGCTGTGACAGAGCCTGACTGCCCTTTCTCTGAAGAATTTTTCTGTAATGTCTAATTTAAACCTCCCCTGTGGCAACTTGAGACCATTTCTTCTGGTCCTGTCGCTTGTCACTGGAGAGAGGAGTTGATTTGGTCTCAGTATTTTCCTTTCGTAGACTAAATTATATTCTGTAGCTAGAAATATATGATGTTATGATTTCATAGCCAAACTTTCCTATAAATAAAGTGCAGAACAAATAACTATCAAGAATTCAATTTTACATTATTATTTGGCATGTATCATTCCTAATGTTAGAGATGAAAACTGCTTTGCAGTGTTTCTTTTGTGTTTTATGTAGTAATATCAGATAACAAAATATTTGCCTGTGCTGTATCATCAATGACTTCTTCATGTTAGTAGTATTTTCTAACCAGTGTATCCATCTTCTTGATAATTATATACTTATATGCTCTGTTTTAAAATTTGGATTAATATCTTTTCATGATCTGTAGACAACTTTATCTCCTTCTTTCTGTGATTTTTGCATGTTATCTCATATACTTGATCAGGTTTGGGATTAATCAGCTCAATCTTTTTTTTTTTTTTTTTTAAATCTTATTTACTTAGGTTTCTGAAGCAATTTCTTGGGACTTTAAATCTATTCTTCAAAAAGTTTTACCACCAATTCTGTTATTTCTTCCTAGTATTCCATGGTCCACATGCTGTATGAATTTTTCTGCATTTTAGGATTGCTTTTTTTCATAAATAAAGCCTTGCTATTTTAAAGCAAAATTATATAATCTCTGCCCAATTTAAAAAAAAAAAGTTGTCCTTTCATGTTACTATTTACATGTTCAGGTTTTATTCTAGCTTCTTTTGTTGCCTTTCAGAGCTCAGTTCTATGATTTAACTGACTGTATAGAAATAAAAATTGAATTACATTTGGTCACCTTAATCGTTCATGTAGTGAGACACAAATGGGATTAAAAAGTGTAAGGGGTTACATTCCTTTTTACTATTATGTGGTGGTTTTCAGCCGGTGTCCACCCAAACCTCCCCTTTCCCAGAGGGAAAGGGAAACAGAGAAAAGGCAAAAAACAGCTGAGAGATAATGGCAAAACAAACTCGGAGTAGCTAAGTACTTAAATTTATTACTAACAAGATAAGAACTAAAACTAAAAAGTAAGAAATAAATGAGTCTTAAGAACACCCCTCTCCTCCCACTCTTCCCTCTTCCTAGCAATTCGAGGGAGCAGGGAACGGGAGTTCTGCAGGCAGTTGTTGCTGCCATTGGTCTTGTCCTGTGGGTCACTCCATGGGGTGCAGTCGGGTCTCTGCACCCCGATGGGCTCCGTGGGCTGCAGGGGGACAACCTGCTCCACCATGGTCTGCAGGGGGGCCGCAGCTGTGAGTCCTTTCCCTGCTCCTGTGGGGTCCCTCCCATGGGAGACAGTCCTCAAACTTCTCCATCATGAGTCCACCCCCCCGGCCATACTTCTGCTGGGGGAAAAAACCTGTTCCAGGTGCGTCTCCTTCTCCAAGAGTCATGGCTGCAAGTCTCTTCCAGGGTCTTGCTCCATCCTGGGCCTCCCACAGGGCAACAGCTCCTTCAGGCATCCACCTGCTCCTCCAGGGGCTGCAGGGGGGGTCTCCACACCCCAAAAGATCTTCACGGGCTTCGGGGAGGGGGGGAGGAATAGCTTTCAGTCCTTCCCCCACCCTGCTCCAGTGTGGGGTCCCTCCTTCACCTCCTCCTGCTCCGACCTTGGTCTCTGTGTTATCTCATGACTGGAAAAGTTCAAATGCGCAACACTCCTAATTTTTAAATATCTTATCACAGAGGCATGACTGTGATTCTTAGTTGGCTCAACTTTGGCCATCAGCAGGAAGTCCCTCCAGGACCTGGCTCTCATTGGCTCCACAGGACAGGGGAAGCTTCTAGCAGCTTCTAACAGAAACCATCCTGGAAGCCCCCCCTTCTACTAACATTCAGCTACAGAAACCCATGACATGTTCCTTCATACAAAGGATTTTTTTAAAGAATGATTCTGTTCAAAAATGTGGTTCTAAAAAACGATATAGCTTTTTATGTTAATAGTTTTCATTCCATCTGTATCTATTGAATAGCTGTTTCTACTATACATTTGTATTAGCATGAAACTGTTTAGGTCTTGCAAAAAGTGGGAGGGATTTAAATACTATACTGCATGCATTTCTGTTGTGCTTAATAGCTGCCATAATTAATTCAGTGGAAAATAGTTATATTTACTACAGGGTTTTTTTTGGTTCTGTGAAAAACACTGGGAAGGCCTCTCTGTTGCTGTAAATAGATTTGTGGTGAAGAAGGATGTTAATCCTCAGCAAACACATCAAAGTATCCTTTACCTCAATCTCTGGTCAGAATAGAGATTCAGAAAATTTACTGAAATCTGGAGTCTGCCTCGAAGAAGAACATGTGAATAGCCAGGAAAAGCTTCAAGCTTACTTCAGAAAGGAAACCTTTTGGAGTTAGGATGTTTGTATGTGATTTAAATTGTAATCAGTGAACTCTATCATCTACTTGCATGAGTGTCAGTGTCAAGGCTCAGCCTTGTCCTGGGTGAAGCCTGGAGACCACTGTTTGTGAGGGTTAGAAGATGTTGCTCTTCTAAAGCCAGTAACAGATTTAGTGTTGGCAATGCCTCTGTCATCACCACTGGATCTAGGAGAAAGTCACTGACTTCTTTTTGTTATATTTATTTTATTTTCTTGATCATTATGTGCATATTTGGGCTTGTCCTGTGCTGTGGCTGCAGTGATGTTGTGCTGTGCCAATGTCAATCCCCATCTTCCTTCTAGAGGTGAAAACACAAGAAACTTTGAATAGAGAGGTTTTATGGCTCAGAGTTCTAACTTAATAAGAGTTCTGTGCACATTGAGGATGAAATGGTAATAAAAATATTAGTACATTTTGCTGTTATTTTACAAATGTACATGCTTTTAAACTTTAATTTACTTGGCAGTGTCACTGACTTTGTTGTGCATATTTGTCTGTAATCTTGATAATAATTTAAGGTTTTCAGCCATGCAGTCTTATTTTATAAAACTGTATCTGTATAAAGGAGTGTGCTCTTCCTGCAAGTAAGGAGCATGTTTGGCAAGTAAGAATTATTTTATTACCTTTGTGTAATAGATTCTGTAAGTGTTTTATCTGGTGTATATTTGCTGGCCCTGTCTAGCAGCACAACACCCACTATGGTTGGTAAGGAAGGAAATTGCTGTGGAATTTGGAGTAGAACTGTGAAAACCAACACGAAAGTTGATGTTATTTGTCTTTTCAGCACTTAATAGAAGACTGGCTTTAACTACGTTTTAATTAAAAAAGGGCAGTTGGGTTTATTTGCAAAACATGGATTTTGTGCTAAGTACTGTTAGGTCTCAAAAATGAAATAGCATAGGTTGGAAGGGGAGAAAGAGCTTTGTTTTGAAAAGTGTTGTCTCCCAAAATGTTTGAGAAGTCTGCAAAGCAGCAGTTACCTCTCTCCTAGTATGAACTAAAACTGCCAGTCTTACTTCCTGCTCTGTGATTTCCTGACTTCAGCCCCCTTGATCTTTCATTAAGGGATTTTTAAGAAAAAAAAACAAAAAAAACAAGGATCCTTGAATGCCTACCTGGAAAAGTACAGTGCAGGTATTGAAAAGGGCAGTTAGTATTTTATGTAAGGGAGTGTGTTACTGTCCTGTTTTCCACACTTCAGAAGGAAAGTTGCACATGAGAAAGTGTTCAGCCAAGTTCTATAGTAATTATTTCAAAGATTGAATACTGTGGTCTTGCAGTGATCTCTGAGGGGAGGAGGTCCTGCTCAGTAAACCTGTAAGCATTTAAAAAGGGAAAATATGTTTGATTGTAAAGATTGTTAAGTACTCTTTGCAGAAAGCGTAGTGTTTTCTACATGAGACAGAGATTTGTGATGGAACATTTTGTGATACCTGCAAAATTGAGTGAGATTTATTAAATATTGACACAAACTCAAGAGGAGTAATAATCTTTTTCCCATTCAGTCTTTTATAAATAGTGTAGAAGCTTTCCTTAGATACTTTTGCTCCAACTGTCAGGTTAGGACTTTGTATAACAATTATTTGGCGAAATTCCAGTCCAGTAATATGTCATCTGGTATTAAGTAAACATGTATCCCAGAATTAGGAAATGAATGAATTTTCTGGAACATGCTATGCCTTAAAATAAATTTTAAGATGGCACTGGGGATGGCCTTGAGTACTGGGAAAAGAAACTGCAGAAACTCGTGAGACAGAGCACCTCACGTCACTGCATGTGAGAGTTCTGGGTACTGCAGCAATCTGAGTACTTTGGAAGAAGGACTCCTACTTATTTGGTGGTTGTTTGTTTGTTTGTTTGTTTCCCCCAATCTTCTACCTAGAAAGGATTTAGATTACCACTTGTACTATCAGCGGAAACCTGATGGCAATACCCTTGGACTAGAATTATTTTAAAGGAAATAAAATATGTGAGAGTAAATGACTTATAGTAATTGCTGTTCAAAAATATCACAGCAGCACCTTGGTACCAGCATATCTATTTATTTTATCTCTTATAATAACCAGATAGCAATGACTGTTGTCATGTAATGATAAATGTACTAATATATTCCATCAGTAATGATAAATTTGTGCAGTTCCATAAAAAGAGGTAGATTTTAATTTTCAAATAGATATACACTTAAGCAAGCATGTCCTTATGTACACTTACTATATTTTATTATCATGTACATTGTTGAACTCTTCTAAGGTGAGTATGCACTGACAATATTTCTGTAAACTAAGAAAAGAGCTAAACCATTTTCATTAAAGTTGTCCAGGAATAAATAAAAGCTCACTATGAATTTTCAATGTAAAAAAATTGTTCCACCTTGCAATCTAATTTAGATTCAGTATCAAAAGCTATTATCAGAGTTCTGTTGCTTCTTAGTAGGATCTAACAGTACTGGCTCCCTTGCGAAGAATGTCCAAAAAAAATCTCTTTTTATTGTAATTATTTTTCCTTTTTTTCCTTTCCTCCCAAGTGAATTATGAAAAAGGTTTCTCTATGGAACTATCAAGAATTGTTGGAAATTTTCTGCTTTCTAGATAATTGTTCCCAGTTAATTTATTCAGATTTTTCTGACTTTTTTTTGGGTGGCTTCTGTTAAAACAACTACTGCCTTATTTCTTTGTCTCTTTACTTTGACAAGGAAACATTTCCTCAGAGAATTCTATATTGCAAAAAGAAAAGAACCACACTACGGAAGTCTTTAGCTAGCTCTTGTTATATCTTTTTGCTATACAGCCTTCATTACTAATTTTGCTGTTATTATTTAACTTACTATTTTGCAGAGACTTGGTCTTTGTTTCTGTCTCCATTTAATACTTCATGTATTCAGTGCAGTCTTTTTAAAAGTTCTGAGCTCTTTGTAGGAAATTTAATTTAGTCTTCTGTCTTCTCCTCTCTGTTGCTTATTTTTGGAAGATCTCTCAGCCATTTCTTTCCAGTCACGAAGAATCAGTTTTGAAATTTTTTGTACATTTTGGATGTATGTTTTAGAGAGACCTTACCTATGACTTTGTTGTGATTTTAGATCAAGAGTCTTTGAATTGTTGCACTCCTTTATTTTCTCAATATAATTCTTTATAATTTGGCTAATCCTTTTTGGCAGGGGCTGTCCATTGGATGGCTTAAGGAAGCACCTGAGCATTACAATGTTTTTAAAGCTGTATTAAGCAGACTTGTTACTTGGCAGCATTCCAGTTGCCATTGGTATAGTGACTGCTTGTTTCTAAAGTGAATATTCTTCAGAAATATTAAGGGGCAATGATTATTAAACAACCAACCCCCAAGAATCTCTGTCCTGCTATATTGTAGTGACACACAGCTCTTCACTGGCTTCTGGATGTGATGCACAAACATGACAAGGCACTGAAAAAAGTGTCTCCCACTTGCAGTTCTAAATCTATCAAGGAAAACCTGCTTTCATTTCCCCCCCTCCCCCGTATATCTTCCTTTTCTGATTGATAAAGTGTATTTAACTGTTTGGATGTATAATGTTATCCTTTATTTAAGTCGAAAAAAGAACCAATAAACAGTTTGTAGGTATTTTAGAAACTTCTACAAATCTTTTGTTTTCAGGTAAAGTGAAAGAGAATGAGCAAATAAACATACACAGTGATAGCAAAAATTTCAAAGCATATCATCGTACATTAAGGTATATTAAAGAGTTGTTGCTTTCTCAGGACTACTGAGTAAGTGATGTTTAAATTCAGATGAGCTCATTTGAAGACCTAATATCTAAAGAGAGTCAGAAGTCTAAGAGTCCATACTTAAATATTTGTCTTCAGGTAAATTCAACCAGTTCTTTGTGACGCATGCATGGTGTCAGAGGCTAAGTTCACTGAGACATTGAACATCTAAATAGATAGAACTGTCGTTGCAGAACAAAAGCTGATATGATGTGCAATTAGATGACTAACTCTTGAAGGCCCATACATTCATTCCTACCTTCAGAAATGACCCCAACAGAGTGTGGTATGGAAGACTAGCATTTCTATTCTTATCCTCTCCTCCCCCAATTTGCTGTAGGGCTAAGCAGTGATTACTAAGTGCCTTTATTACTAACTTAGAGAGTATGTTTTTTCTTACATTTTAATGTCAAAACAACTGTAATTACTTGTCTTTGAAAGGTTCTGTTTGTTGGCTAATGCAGTTAGAAGACTAACTTAGAATTCAGGTCAGGCAGGTCTAAAATGAGGAGTTATAAGATTTTTAGGAACAGAAGACCTTGACTTTGTTAATTGCAGAGGATGATCAGATTGTCTTTTACAGTAAGTAAATGGCACAGTAAGTAAATGACACAGTTGCCAGAGAACATGAACAATGTCTATGTGCTGTAATTTGGTTTTCCAAGAATTTGTGGTATTAACACCAAAAGTTTTGGTTTTGCACATACCTCTCTTTTGACAACTCTCTATATGATTGAGTAAATTTTTCACTTGGGTGTTTTTCTGCCATAATTCTATAAAATAAAACTGTTGGCCAATTTCACTTGGAATATCTTCCCATTAAACAGTAAATATCCTGTGTATTGCTGCAGCAAACCCCTGTGTTCTGCCTGAATTTTCACTGTGAGGAAATGAATGCAGCCTCATTCTTTACAGTGGGTGCAGGTTCTGCTTCCTATTACACAGAAATAACATAAGTGCTGCCCATTGCTTACTGTTAACTGCTTTTGTCTTGGAAATTGTTAGGCAAGTTGTGACCCAATGGTTTATTTTCATTGAATCTGTGAATTTATTCCAGATTAGTCTTTGTTGAATATGAGTCTGAGGAAGAAGGAAGCTTGTTAAGATGAGACACTTTCAAGCACAGTATAGTTTATGATATTTAAAATTAGCACGAAAAATGTTTTGCAGGAAAAAAGAAGTCACCACCTATAATTCAAAGACAAGTGATTGCTGTAATGATTTTGATTTGGAGATCCTGTTTCACTTCAGAAACCATGTCTTACTGAGGAAAATGCTTGTCATGTTAAATAAACATCACCTATTTACTTGCTTTCCTTTGCAGTTGCTGTAATTGAACATAATATTTCAGTTATTCAACTGACCTGTTCTTCTGTGTATATTTTAAATGCACAAGAAACAATTATTTTTACCAAACTAATGCCAAACTAAATATTATAAATACAAAATGTACTTTTCATGGTTTTTCTTTTCAGATTTTTCTATAGGAGGCATTTCTGCATGAAAGTGTGCATTTCAAATATGGATCCAACGAGGAAAAGATTAATTAGTAGTAGTTACCATTTTAGTGCAAGGAAGTAAAAATTATGTAGAAATATTTCAGAGCTTTCAGTACACTGAATTACCTTTCTTAAAATACGTGTTTAAATGTCTACTTTATCTTGAAATACAAGTATTTAAAATGTCTAGCTTAAATTTTAAGTAACTATTTTGTTTCAACATCCTAGAATAATTCTTGTAGACAGGGACTCTACTAATGAACTGAAGGATGGATAAGACAGTTTCATTCCTTGCATAACTGATAAACTCTGGTCACTTTTGTGCAAGATAGCCCATAGGGATAATAGCTAAATGATAAAATAGAAGGAAATACCAATAATATAAAAATTACCAGGCCATTAGTCTTGTTTTTAAAAGAGAACAAACTAATTACTTCAAAGGGGGTTAAACCTGAGGTACAATTTATAATCTTTCTGATAGTCTAGTAATACTGAGAGATTAACCATGTCAGTCTGTACGATTTGTCTCTTGAACTCAAGCTATTTTTGTGGAAAAACTGAAGTAGTGATGATGTGAGGCCACAGGAAAACTTCAGCTGGGTGTTTGTTTTCAGAGAGGGGAGATGGAATACATGAGATTACTAATACATTTTGTGGATTAGAATGAGCAGCATTGCAGATGGAGACATATCACCATGAAATAAGCCAGATAAAAGAGAAAAAGGGTAATTCTGCAAGAATTTTCCCAGGTTCCCCCTCAGATTGAAGTAAATTGTTTGGAATTTTATCCGTAAGGTTTTGTTGTGTCATTAAATTCTAACTGACTTCCCTAGTTCTCTTTTCCAACTTTAGGCATTGGTTTCTAACCTTGGAAAATGGTGAAGAAAGTGTTTGTTCCACGTAGAACTGCAGAGAATTCTTACAACTGCAGTCTTTGGGTTTCTTAGACTGTTTGGCTTTCTTAGAGACTCCTGGGAGTGGGGAGCTCTTTGTGTGGCCAGTCACTGGGGTTCCCCATGTACCTCCCTTTCTCCTTAGAGAAGTGTCCTACAGGGGCTGGTGAGGGGCTTACAATACTGGGAAAGGGTCTGTCTGTCCTGTGAACAAGAATAGAGGATGTTTTTGGAGCCGACTTGTTAGACCTGGCTCTGTGCAGAGATACACAGCATTTGCATTGCTTCTTCCATGCTCTGGAGATCACTGTGGGGAGTTTTCCTTATGTGCCGTGGATTGGGAGGATGGGACTCTTCGTGATTCTGTTTCAGCTTGGACACCCCTGGTGATTTTGGACATGGAGACTTTCAATCTGAAATTTGGCACAGAAAAAGTCTAAAATCAATAAAAAATATTGTTTACATATTTCAGTATACCATTTTTTAGGAAAACAAATAATGTGGCTGTGTTTATATGGTAATGCTCCTAAAATGCTAGTGCTGGTTTGCAATTGCTGCATGTAC
Source organism: Formicarius rufipectus (assembly GCA_013399695.1). Classification (NCBI taxonomy): domain Eukaryota; kingdom Metazoa; phylum Chordata; class Aves; order Passeriformes; family Formicariidae; genus Formicarius; species Formicarius rufipectus. The sequence goes on along the minus strand of VXAU01003123.1, from coordinate 1,354,914 downwards.
TGCTGGGGAGACTCTCCTACAGTTTAGTGGAAATCCCTTTGGATTCTGTTTGTGAATGCAGTGTTTCTGAAAAGCTTTGCAACATCACAGGCTTTTTTTGTGTTTTTAGATGGAAGTGATACAGTTGAGCTTCCTCTGAAGTTCACTCCTCAGGATGCTGGTTGCTACCACTGTCAGATTCATCTGAAGTCCCCCTGTGATGTTCGTGTCTATGAGATTGAATGTGTAGTGAATAAAGACCAAGTTGATGCAGAGCTTGAATTTCTAACTCCAGCTTACCAGACAGTGATTCAGAATATTCCAATTGTAAGTTCACTTTACTGTTACAAACTAAACTAAGATTCAGGATTTAAAAAAAAAAAAAAAAAAAAAAAAAAAGGGATTCCTGATTAATGCTGTTAAAATTTACAGTTTTGAAATGCACAAATGCATGTAAATATTGACTTGAGTGTTATTGCTTAAAGTCCGTGCTGTAGGTAATATAAAGCTTATTAGGAAAAATTATTTACTTCAATTAATACTTTGCTTGGCTTAATTCTAATATTTCACTTCAGATGATTTTTGGTCTGTTATTTAATAATGTTATCACATGCAAGTGAGAAAAAGAGTTGTTTAATTTAGGGAATAAATGCACTATTTCTGAAGAAAAAAGGAGAGATGTTGAGGAATAAAATGGAAGAAGTAGTTCACATACAGTTAAAGAAATGTAAACAGAAGCAGTATATTATATATACTTTTATCATATCTGCTCTTTATATGAAATCCTTGCACATGAGGAGTAAGAGCAGAGAGTGGAGATAGATGCAATAGCTTCTCCCCCAGAAAATTATTGGTTGAATTATAGAGAACCTTCCCCATTTAAATTAAAAAAAAAAAAGAAAAAACGAAAAAATTATATGGGAGGAACTTAAACTGTGAGGGAAGGGCTAAAGATTCTGGAGGTAAAACCAGAAAAATATTTCCTGAGATTTGAACTACTGAGTTTGGCCAATGCAGTTGATGTAACTTTTTGATTGCAGAGCCACTAAAGGATGAATACGAGTGAGTTCATTTGTAGAGACATTATTCTGAGATTTGGTAGTCAAAAGAGCAAGGGCACATTCAAACAACAAGACAATATCTGGGGAAAGACTGTACTGTGAATGTTCTGTCAAATACTGAGGGTAGACAAGGAACTGGTTCATTAGAAAGAAAAAAGTAAAAAAATGAAAGATAACTATATTATAACACTATCTCTGCTTGCACATAAGTTTTAACATATTAATGTTATATTTATTAAGCATTGATTTGGGTTTTTTTTGAATGTTACATTACCTTAAAAACAACTGATACATAACACAGAAAGGTGAGGGGGTTTTCCACCTTATTTAAACAGACAGTTTCTAAACAGATTTGCATTATTCCTCTGTTGGTTTTATTTTTCACTTCAGAGTGTTCCTAAGTATATGCTTTTAAATGTCATACAGGGGAGTCATGGTTTTATAGTTTGAAGTCCTGCACATTTTCTTAGCAAGGAAATAAGAAGTACCCTGATGGGAGCACATAGTCTGTGAGAGAGGAGGAATGTGTCTCTATTAGTCTCTCTCTGAAATGCATGTACATGGTCACAAGGTCTGCTCTAAATGTTATGACCTAAATTTGCGAAATCAAACGTTGATGGACAAAGAAGAGAATGTGAAGTTACTCCTGTCCTTTTACATACTAAGGTTAATTTTGTGTCTGTACATTACTCTTTTCACAAGGTTTCTTTCATGTTCAGTACAAGAAATGTGTTACTCTTTTAAATGTTTAGATTCTTTACGTTCCTATGTACACTTAATTTAATTGGAGCTTCTCCATCAGAAGTTTTCCCATACTTTTATATTGTTAGTTAGCATGATTGTATTTGTCATTTAAATGTTTCAACTTTGAAATATTCTATGGGGAAAGAGAGATACTCATAGCGGAACTGAGAATGGGGTTGTCCAATCTGGTACACTTGAACCACATATTTAGTGTTCAAAGCACTTTTTGCAGACTGAGCAAACTGTCATAACATTTGTGTTGAGTGGAACACTTTTTAAATGGAGGAAATAAAATGCTCAGGTGGTTTGCCAAAGCCACTCGGTGAGTGAGTGACAGAACCAGAGTAANTTTTTTTTTTTGATATGGGAGTTAAGGGTGAACATCTGAAGTTTCTGTAATTCTCTCAAGCATGAGATGAGTGTAATTGTTCCATCTATCACTTTCAGCCTCTTCAGGTATAAGTCCAATACATGGAGCCTTTTTTACGTCCCTTGGATCGAACCACTTAGCATCCTATGAGAAGATTCAAACTCCCTTAGCATTACTTGTGTTCCTTATTAACAGGCTTTGAATAAGATTTTGCATTAAGCAGAGATCTTTTAAGGGTTAGATGACTAAGAGATTAAAAATGTTTATTAATGAACAAGTACAAGGGAGAGGAATGTGACATATATTTTCTTTTAATTTTCTAATGTTTGTGGTTGACCTTAATATCTTCCTTTAGAAGATACTTTTAGACAAATTAATGCTGTGTTAGAAGAGTTTGTTACAGAAGAATTTCAAAGTGGCCATTTTTGTCAACTAAATTTCTCAAGCTGATCAGTTTTTGTGTTAGAAATTAAACAGAATTACTTGTGCTGCATGTTGGTGTAATCATCACTACTGTGGATAAAGGAAGCATCTAATACCAATGGCACTAGAAATCATCAAAAATAAAACAACTTAAGCACCCATATTTTCACTGTCTTCCTCTTTTCCTTATGTAAAAATAATCATTGATGTTTTTCCTCTATCCCACCTTTTAAAGGTGGGATCAGCAGAGAGTGATGACCTGCCAGTTTTAAAACTGGTCAAGCTGGTTTTCAAAAGGATAAAGATGTTCCTGATGCTGTGAAGAAAAAACCCAGGAGAATAAAAATAAGCTTTTTATGCCTTCTTTGCCCTTTTGTTTTATCCTTGGCATGAGGATATCAGTCAATTACTTTTTTTCACTTGTGTTTTCTACCAGAGATGGTGTAGTTGTTGTTATTACAGAATTGGAGACCAGAGTGATCAAAGTATTTTGAAAGAGCAAAGAACTACACAAACCTCAAAATTCCAAACAGACGTATGAGCTCAACCACTGGGAATTTTGCCTCTTAACCACTAAAAATTAAGCCTTAATCTTAGATATTAGTGAAGCTTTAGATAGGTGATACTGCAGGTCTGGTGTCATGCTGTGGTTTGGTTCTTATGACCACAGGTTCTTGAGTGAGTCTGCTGAGCTTGAGACACTTTCAAAGGAGGAAATAAGGACTGAAGTATCATCTCCAGTCCCTCAAATCCACTGTTTATCTCTGTTGTTTATATCCAGTTCTCCATGCATGGAGACCATTATGGGTCAAAGGAGTACTTCCTCTTTTCATAGATCAGATCAGATTAATCTTGTCTCTTTGACAAGGCATGTATTATCTCATGAATGGCATCTTATTTTCTCCTTCCAAGAGATGTTAACCTCTTTTTTCCCAATTGGATGTTTAGTTTTCTGGTTCTTTCAAGTAGTAGGTGTCTGAATAGCATTATTTTAGTTTCAATATTTTTAGGCAGCTTTCAAGCATGTATTACAAGATATGTGACTTTCTACCATAACCAAGCAGTCTTCTGATGCATCTGGATGCAAGATAAACATGTTTGTTAAATGGGCTTCCATACTCCTCAGGACAGGCATTCTTTAAGGTGTCTTTTTTAGTGTCTTGAAAGACCAGATTCTCTGAGAATGTAGGACTGGAAATACTCCTTTAGAGATGAAGTTCTTCATTTGTTAGCAAGCCTGATCCTGTCAGTGGCTAAACGAAGTAGTATAGGCTAGGACATCACGTCAGCACTTCAGAGAGGTACACTAAGATTTCCTACAGATGGAATATGAACAGAATTTTGGCAAGCCTTAACAGCACCATAAAGATACTTCTAAGTGTTTATGATTATACTTACAAATTCCATCTTGACCATTAGCTAGATCATGCTCATATTTTCCTAATGAGAATTCCTGCTGACAGTACTGCTGCTGATAGTATGGGTGCTGTACTGCTGACTGCCTGGAGTAAGAGATTTATTATGAGTTTACTTCATTTTTAAAAGACACTGTTTTTATTCTCCCCAAAGGTGCACTGAGCCAGTACTTTGAGCAAATGAATACTGTACTCTGATGTGGTGATAAGTGCAAGTGATAGCTGAAATGCACATTAAAAAATTTAAATCCATAATCTAATTTACATTTTGCTTTTTTTTTTTTTTTCAGAGTAATACTTCTGGTGAGGACTGGAAACTTGAGGCAGTGTTGGAAGGACAGAATTTCTATGGCCCTTCTGTAATAAATGTGGGTGCAGGTGAAACAGCTCTGTATCCTCTCACATTCAATCCTGTTGCTGAGTGTGTAACAAGGGTAAGAAAGAAATTAGTTCCAACATTTGAAAAGGATGTTTCTATCAATAAAATTACCATCAGTATCCAATTATGAAAATGTTTAGATTGTTGCTAATATTAAAGCATCTGCCTGAGAGAAAGAAATACTATTTCCTACTAGCTGAAGTAACAACACAAAAGAACTAACTTTGCAAACCTTAAGATTAAATGATAGATTTCTCCATGTCCCTAGTATCATCTCTTTATTTGCTTTTCTATTAAATCCTGCATTTCTATTCATTTCTATTAGGTCCTTCAATTCTATAGTTATTCTGTAAAGATTCTGAACTTCTGTCATGAAAATATACGTTGTGTTAGTCTGAATTTAAATGTCTATTAATTTGTATTTTTTACCTAAGCAATAAAGTAGTAACGTTGAGGTTTTCTCACTGCATGCGGACATCACAAATGAATTAGTAATGAGTACTTTGTTTAGTAAAATAATTTCTGCTGCAAGTTAAGCTACAACTTGCCATCTGCTTTTGCCATCAGAGTAATCACTATCCTCAATGCTGAGATGAAGAGCAGGGCAAAGGCTGTGACACCTTTAGCAGGAAGCAGCATTTGTGCTTCTGCCTGTGTCCTGGCTGAGAAATTTTGATTGCAGATAGCTACTGAAATGTGTGAATTGCCAAAGACAAAAAACCCCAAAACATTGTGTACCATAAGTAACCCTTCTGTTTTCGTTGCCAACCAAATGTAATGTAGTTTAGGAATCCAGTATTATAAAATCATTAAAAGCCAAAACCCTTGAGTCGTTTGATGGCAAATGATTATGAAGAACATTTTAGTTGAATCACAAAATCATCAAGGCTGGAAGAGACCTCCAAGATTATCTAGTCCCGCCCTCAATCCAGTCACCTCTAAGCCATATCCCAAGTGCCACCTCCAGATGCTCCTTGAACACTTCTACAGATGGTGACTCCACCAGCTCCCTGGGCAGCTGATTCCAATTCCTAACCACTCTTTGAATAAAAACGTTTTTCCGTAAGTAATCTGAACTTCGTCTGGCCCAACCTAAGGCCATTTATTTTTGACCTTTCACTTGAGATATGGAGAAGAGACCCACCTGTACCTCACAACAAGCTCCTTTCAAGTAGTTGTAGAGAGCAGTGAGGTCCCACTGAGTCTCCTTTTCTCCAGGCTCAACATTCCGAGTTCCCTCAGCCCAGGTGGAAATACTCAATGAGCGAGTTAAATATTATATGAGAAACAAGGAGACATGAGAAGATATTTTCTTGAAAATTTGTTTTTCAATAAGAAGGCAAGAAATGTAAAATCTAGAAATATGAAGACTTGTTAAATTTAATAATTTGGAAAAATTAAAAATAAAACCTTTTGGGTTTTTTATTTTCTTCTCTGTTGAGCAATGGAGTTGACTTAAGAACTGGAAAAGTCAATAGGATCATTTTCTTGTAAGCATTCTTTGTTACCTGCATTTAAGATGAATAAACTGAAAGAGTTGCTTTGGCAGGCAAAGGGGACTTGTACAGTGCTGAAACTTTTTTTTCTCCTTCCTTTGTCATAGGGAAGGCTTATTCTGCGAAATGTTACAGCTGGCACTGAAAGCATCTTCAATCTGAAGGGAATAGGGAAGAAACCTCTGCCACAGGGTTGGATTGTGGTAGATTGCCAAGTGGGGAAGGTCACTCGTAAACTTCTATGGGTGCACAATTACACGAAGAACAAGTTAACATACAAGGTAATCCTTTTTTTCGATAATGTGACAAATAATGTCTGTCCAAGGACCTGTGCATTATGTATTGTAATAGCAAATATTACTGTAATTGCAGATACAGTAACAAAATTCATGTATCCATGAGAAAATTTTTGATAGTTTATGGATGTGTTTATAATTAGGACATCTGTGAGATAGTATATGATTTTACTGTATGTTTCATGGAAAACAAATCTCTTCATGTTTTAGTCTGGTTCCGGAGGGGACAACACTTCTACATTTGCTCTCTGCTCATTTGCTTATCTTTCCTCCCTTCCTTCTCCAGTGGTTTGAAAACAGTGGCCAACTCCATAATTTTTTAAATCAGAGAAGGGTCTTGAGAATTCCTGGGTTCCTAAAATCTTCATATAACATTGAGGGTTACAGGAAGAGGACAAAAATCATTAACCTGCTAAGGGAAGAATTGCAGCATGAGCTCACTTTATGTATTGCTAATGGCCCAGTGGCCTGGCCAGTAAGGGCTTGTAATTCTTGGAAGAGATTTTGGCACTTACTGTGTATTGCCCAGCTGTTGTTTCAGCAATGTTGACGGAACTTGGGAATTCTTTGTATGTTTGCTGATGGGAAAGAAAATTCAGAGGCAATAACTGGGATTGTTGAAGGGGACTAGGTCACTGGGGGGATTGATACAAATTCTTAGAAATTAGAGTTTTGTTGGTGTCCCTGCTCAAGAAGATGTTTTACTATTAGATAAAATCCTGATTATTTTTTTCATATTTTCAATTAAATATATTTTATAACTGTATTTACACAAAAACATTTTCCTATTTAAAGCCAGTGCTGTACTACTGTAACTCTATAATTTTCCTACTATTTATCTTGTCTGCATGTTTAATTTGAAAGTGATAAAAGTAGTATTCATCCCTTCCTTATCTATGTATTGGATCTCATATGCCAGCAGGGGCAGAGTGTACATGAGGGCAAAGAAGATGACTTCTGATTTTCTTCTCAGCTGCAGAGAAGGTTCTTGAGCAGGAGCATCTTGGACCTTGCTCAAGGAAATCTGTATTTGTAACTCTGTCATGGCCTTTAAATCTAGACTAGATTGCATCTAGATATTATGGCTGTGTACTGCTTGCCAGAAGGGCTCAATCTACTAAAGCATTACAAAGGGGTGTGTGCTAAAATTGTCAGCATATGTAAATAGGTATTTGTGTGTGGGTATATATTTATATATATATATTTAGTTTTTCTTTTGGGGAAGATAGAAAACAGGGCAATCAACATTCCAGAAGAGAAAATCTGACTCATTAACTACTGTGGACTTGCAAACAGAGTGATCTTTTGTTCTCTGCCTTAGTAGCACCAAATTCTGCTTTACTCAAAGTGAAAGGTAATGGTAAAGAGTGGCCTCACCTTATTTTATACAGAGACACCATGTCCATACCAGTAGCAGTATCATGTTGGCTAATGGTAATTCATGGCAATGTGAAAATCCTTCCTTAAACTCTCACTAGTCTGAAGTTTTCATGTTTTCATTGGTGAATCCACATTTAATAAACTTTGTATCTTATAGAAAGGTCCAGCTTCCTATTTGTGTTTCGTGACATTATTATGCCCTAAAACAAAATGGGAAATATACTTTTTTGGCATCACCAGCTTTGACATTTTTCTTTTCAACAATCTTAGTTTTTTAGATGTGAATGCATTTACATTTCTAATACATTTGTACTTTTATCTCTGGAAGAAGTGAAGGAAGTGAATGCTTTTGAAAGTTGGCAACAGAACTGTTTTTTCTGCTCACTCATTTTGTGTGAACTCCATATTTTTGTGCCAATGAAAGTGAAAGGCACAGAAATAAAAAAAAAAATCTTTGAAATGAATACATTAAAGTTACCCATTGTGTGTCTTTCCAGAAACATTGCATTAAATGAATTTCTGACAGCTGTAGCTAAGCAAGGGTGAGATGGGTCTGGTTGAACTTTGACCTCCTTGAGGGTGTTCTCTGGGTCCCGAAATATGCTTTTGGTTGGTGTTGTGGTGGGGAGGTTTGTTTTTTTTGTTTTCTTCCCTCTGTGAAACACCACTTGACAGTCTAACAGTGTGTGCTCTTTTTTCTCTGGGACTTTTGGGAGAGAAGGAGTGAGGTCAGCTATTTCATGCTTGTATGCGTGTACTAAATTAATCAACGTGATTAATGTATTTTCTCAATGTTAGGTTTCTACCCAGAAGCAGTTACAGAGCAATTGAATCAAGGTGGGCTGGAATTGCTGGAAAAGGCATGATTACCAAACCTACTGGTGTCTGGGAACTGTCCCCTCAGCAAGCAAACAGTATTAATCACTTCCAGCACTCTCCAGCAGATGTCATGTAGTGTCTTGTGCTATTGTAGTGAGTAAAGTTCATTTGCCTGCTTTTATTTTCAAAAAGGTTTGTCTGTAAATTAGGATTTAATCACTAAATCCAGAACATCAGTGTCCGTAGTTATTAGGAGAATGCAGAAAACCTCCTCTAAGAGGGAACTGTGGTGGCCAACCTTGCTGTAAATGCAAAATAAACTTTATTTACTTAAGTGTCCATAGCACAAAGGGCAACAGGAGAAAGAAATGATACTGATTTTGCTGGTGGTGTTTATTCCATGCTGTCTGATTACTGTGATGTCTGGATAGCAGAGCACGACAGACTGATTTTGTTCTTGTCAGTGTTTCCCTTGAGGGCAGGTACTGACAGCCCAATAACTCCTCCTGTTTAATCCAGCATCCTCAAAATTTTCATTTATTGTCCTTTAGCTAAGTTGGTGATTAGGTAGAGGAAATCTTGTCAGTCTTGGCAGAAACAGAGCAAAGATAATCCAAAAAGTAATAGCTTTGGAGATGTTTTTGGTGGTATCTTTTGTGATTTTGTTGGCTACTGAGTATCTTCATTATTGAATCGGTTGGTTGATTTTCTTTGTACACCTGCATTGGTGGAGTATATCCACTATGCAAGGTAATTTCTCATTGATAAATTGGGACATACATGATATTAAAAAAAGCCATAAGAATTTAATTTACTGAAGTAATAAAGATCAACCTACATCAGGACTGGTATGAGATGTTCCAGTAGCTGACAAACATAGTAATTTATGGGCATGTCCATGAACAACTTACTGCATGATGAATACTTAGCAATAAGTAATTTAGCTGCATTAATACTTGGGTAATTTTGCCTTTGAGGTAGAAATTTAACTTCACTATTCCATTTTTAATAACAGGATATTATAAACTTAACAAAAATCTAATTTCATTAAAAAGTAAATTACATTGTATATATGCTACTCTGTATCTCAATATTTGGTTTATTTATCTAGTATCCTAAACCAAAATGACAGTATTACTGCAAAAGTGACTATTTAAAATGAAAGTTAAGTCTGGAGGAGGAAGAGGGAAATAATTCTTTACTGCATAAGGGATAGCCCTCTTCCCTCTGAATAATTTTGTTTGTTTGTTTGTTTTTTTCTTCTTTCTTCTTTTTCAGTATATTTAGAGGATTTATGTCTGGGGCAGAAATAATTTTTATGTGTGTGGTTTGACTGTCTGGTCAACCATTAGTGTGTATGCAGAGTTGGGGAGGGAAGAAGTGCCTTTGGAATTCAGTGGAGATCACATGCATGACTCCACCACTTGCCCTTAAAAAAATTGTAAGCAGAACACTTTCAGTGCTCACAAAGCTTTCCATGATTAAAAAGATATTTTTCATAAATTCCCTTGAAAAATGTGAATGGTTTTATGAACTCTTTTGAACTGATTGATGTGTAAACCTTAGGGGACTACTGCCACTCTGCTCTTCATGGCTGCTTCTAGGGGATGTTACAACAAATAACTTTCTCATGATTAACCTGCTGTTCAAAATAGGTATCTCCAGAGGTATCTCAAGGCTCAGTTAAATTACCTTTCAGCTATTAGGTTATACAAACTGTTAGTAATTTATAGAACTATTGTAGAATAAATACATAATGAAAAAGTATGAAATCCTCTGTTTGATGCATTTCTCTCTCCATCCACTGTATATCCATTTTGGATCTTTAAAACATCAGTGAAAGAATGGCATGAAAATTTGGTGTTTATACAAATGCCTCAAAATAATGAAATTATCTGCCATAAGCTTTTAATGAGGATCATCCCTGTTCAGGCTAGGTCTTGTTTGGTTATGTAGCTGGTATTTTCTGAGATTAAATTCTGTGCAATTCCAGTAACCTGATTGTTGAAGGTCACCAAGTGTATATTCTTTAACCACAAGTAAATCTGTGTATTCCATAATCCTCCTTTTTTTATCTGTCCTTACATTTTCAATCTTTCTGGCTTCCACATTATCTACCAGAACTTCTGTTACAGGTTTCACTGAAGAAAAGCCTTCATAGCAAGAATGAATGGTACAAAGGGCTACTGAATTCAAGAGTAACTGTTGTTGTTGGCAGGTGTTTTTAGTGCTGGATGGTTATGAAATTGTTTAATCAGTTAAGGGTATAGTGAGGTCTTAGGTCAGATGTTTTTCTTGAAATAGGTTAGTGGTCTTTGCTGGTGGCCTTGCACATTAGGACAGAACTAATAGACTGTCTCTCCCAATAATTGGTAGAAGTAATTCCATATCATGACTCATTTTGTATTGCTTGTAAATTTGAATGTTATTTTTGTTGCTGTTGATAAAAGTGCTCCAATATATGGCCTATTTTCTTATTTCAAAATATATTTGCCTATCAATAATGACCTGCAGAAGATTTTGTTATGCACATTCAGGAACCCTTGGGAACATGGCTTTGCAGATTATAGGATATAAGATTATGTAATGCTACATCTGAGACCAAAAATGTATCCTGTTTTTACATACAATCCTCATAAAAATGCATTCTAATAAGAAATACTGATCTCTCTAAGATTCAAAGGAAAGTTAAAGCTCACTGTATGTAATAAATTCCTTTGTTGCTTCACTCCAAGCTTTCCTGTACACTTAGGGAATCTTCGCACAGTTGTTGTTATAACAATCTGTAATTTTGGGGCTTTTTCTTATGTGTACTTTTAAATTCTCCAACTTTTTCCACTTTCTGAGTGTTCTTGGATGTGTTATCGTATAAATATATGTGTAATATATGTACAGTTTAGCAGCCAAGTGTTACACAACATTATGGCAGATTGGAATCTCAAATGTTTATGAACACTTCTCTTTCAATAGGATTCTTTTATATGAAGAGTGATAATTGTATAAATAGCCTTGTGTGCATGTACAAATGTGGGCATACACTTTTAGTATCCATTTGTCATCTGAGGTTGATAATTTAATTAGTCTCAGTTAACAGAGCTGATAAATCATGTGTCAGAGCAGGATGAAGTTCAGTGTAAGGAACATGTAGAAGGTAATGGGGGAGTGGAGTCTCTTTCAACCACAGACCTTGTCAGGATGTTGGAGGTAGGAGATAATACTGTTGTGGCCACATCTTGGAGGTTGGCTGAGGTGTGAGTAACTTAAACAGTGGAGACCAATAGGGTTGCTAAATGAATGGGGGTGATTAATTCCTGATGAGATGTTGAGTGTTTCTATCAGTAGGAATAGTGAGCAGCACGAGGAATAGGAGTGATTTTATTGACTGCAGTGCGAGAGGTGACAGCAGACTGCAGTCAGCATCAGTTATGGACAGATTTAGGGGGTATCTGATCCCAAAAAGTTGAATCTGATGCAGGGGAAGAAAGAGAATTCCTTCATGGCTCTTGAAATGGGCAGCTGGATACAAGTGCTGAACCAGTGGCTGTGTGTGTTCTAATGTTACTTCATTGCTTGTGCTCAGCCTTTTCCTCCTTGGTTATAGTCATTAACAACTTCTTTTAAAATATTTCAGCTTCTTTTAGTTCACTGCTCACAATAGGTTTCCAAAACTTCTCTCTAATGACTGAAAATCATCAAACTTCCAGGCATTTACTCACCAGCAATCCATAGGGTTTTGTGTTCATAGTCAGTTGTGCCAGTACCGCTCCTTTTGTTTCATCATCTTTTGGTAGAAACTGGTCTGGTATGGCCAGTCTTTGATAGGGACTGTATTCCCCTACTCTTCTGCTTTTTGTCCAATTAAAATTAATCACATTTATCCTACTTTTGCTTCTGTCTCCATGTTACTCTTTCCTTTAATAAAAATCTCATTTTAATTAATCTTATGTATATCCCTAATAATTTGCTGTCATTTCTGTTATCCTAGCTGTATTTTTGAGTACTTAGGCTTTACTTTTATATACATTCTTTGTAAACTGGAGAAGTCTATAAGTGTAGGATCACAACTAATTTATTGTTAATCTTTCATTAAATGAAACTTCCCTATCTTCAGTGTGTAACAGTCCCTCCTTTCCTATGTTTTTTTATTTGTTGCCAAGTTAAAGATACTTTTTTTCAAATTTTTTTTCCAAGTGCCCATTCAACACGGCTATTTATAATTATTTTTTAGCTTTTTTCTTTTTATTTTTTTAAACTTTTTTTTTTTCTCTGTTACTTGGAATAGAAGTTCTAGATTGGACTAGGACCTGAACAAGGCATATGAACATAAATGCCACAGAAAGGGAGTGCATTGTAGGCAAATGTCTGTCTTAGAAGACAAAGATGATTTATGAGTTGGGTTTTTCTACAGAAAATATTAAGAAAACATATTTACTTGAAAAAAGTAACTTTTGGTAGGATGAGTATGATCTGTGCATCTAATGCTGGTTTTGTTGCAGAAGAAATCTTTGTAGAATGCAGGCCTCCACTTGGGTGCTTGAAAGGCTAGCTGTTGTCTTTAATGGAATGAGTAAATGAACTGGAAAAAGAAATTCAAGCTTTCTGATGTGGCATGTGATTCTGCTGCAAATTCACCATAAGGGCCAGGACTTACCAGTAGAATGTTGCCAATGACTTTTAGCACAGACACAATTTTAGTGTCTTAGTAAGAAGCTTATAAACTTTAGCTTTTAATAAGACAACATGACTGCATCAAAAACAAAAATGAGAGTTTATTCCTCTTCATTTAAAGTTACAGTTCTACTCAGGAATTGCAGAAAAGGCTTCTCCTTCTCCCCTTCTTAATGTTTACATTCTTGCATTTTTTTTGTTCCACTGCACAGGGATTTCAAAAGCACAAGAAGGAACTCTCTTCACAGACAATTATGCATATTTCTAAAATCAGTGCACTCCATCATAACTATCTATCAACACACAGCTATATCAACTAAATATCAACTAAGATATATTTTATAAAATTGGTGAATTCACACAGTTCTTATCTATCTTAATTTTAACTTTATTAATACAGTTCTTCACATGGATCATTCCACAGAATATTAACAGGCTTCTCCCCTCTGTTCACTGTTAGCCAAGGTCGTTTTACAGATTCCAACATTATCACTGAGGCCTCTGTCTTGGAAACACCTTCTGACTCATTAGTCTGAAAACTTGCAATGTTCATGTTCCAACAGTAGAATATTTACTTTTCAAAGCAGGCAGAAAGGATATTGTGTGTCTGGAGTGTTCTTGCAGTAACAACTTGGTTTTGATGACTTCTAAACTTTGTGAATTGTCTTCACCAGGTATATTCAGATCTGTCAATGGTGAGTGGTGCCCCTGTCCTTACTGTCAACCCAAATGACACGATTGCTTACAAGCTGAGTGTATCTCCATGGAGGCGAGGAACCTTTCAAGGTACAGTTTAGAACTCAAATATATAAAATATCCCTATAAACTAGCAGTTTAAATCTGATTACTTCTAATACTTATATTTGTTCTGCATAATCTTTTTGCTGGAAATAAGGCTATAATTCCTGGTGATACTGCTTTTTAGGCTGGCTCATATTTTTATTCATAAACGTATCTTACTGCTATATATGTCGTCAGGTACTTAAAAAATGCCAGCATATGTACAACTTTATGCCTTTAATTGGTCTCATGAAAATGGACTAAACAGGAAGTAGTGATTTTTGAATTATCACCAAGTTCTTGGGTCTAAACTTAATTTTCCAAAACCTGTTGAATATCTGTAGTCGTTTCAGCAGTACTAGAACCAGAGATGTAAAGGCAGAGACTAGGATTTGATTTTTTCCCTTAATTAATGTTCAACCTGTTGACCACAAGAAAAGAGTACATGAATAGAATGTACTGAACTCAATTCCTTCTTAAAGATATGTGGAGGCTTGGGATATCTAAAATCAGTTGTACATAATTTGTGTCCATCCATGTTTGCAATGGTATTTTTATGATACAACAGCAAAACTCTTGTTTAGTTTAGCCAGTGTTGGCATATCATAATTAGTTTTGTCCTGAAAATAATTTTTGTAACAATTCTTAGTAATTAAATGCTTAGTAATAGTTCTATAATTCCATGGTGCTCCTTTTGTCTGGTAATATGAAAAACACGATTTTGAGCATGAGGCTGTAAAATGAGTCTCTTTCTTCCTTGTAGGGTAATTGTTGTAGCAACTCTCAGCAGAGCAAAGCACAAGAGTGTTTGGTAGGGAATTATGGAAACACAGGAGACTGTCCTAAAATAAATGAATAGCACTCACGAAACCTAGACTTGAACAACTTCTTAAACAGAAGGTTTTCTAATAATGGATAAATCTCTTAATCCAAAGTGCTTAGTGTGTATAGCTTTGATTCTGTAGGTTCCTTACTCCAAGAACTTGATGTCACTACCTTCTTAGACAATTGAGATTAATGACAGCTGTTTTCTCAACATTAAAAAGCGATTAGCTCTTGTCCCTGAGGATGCCACACTACTTTGTTTTTTTGGCCACTTTGGTTTTAGTGTCTGATACATAAAATGTAAGTAATAAAGCCATGCCAATTCACAGGTGATTTGTGCAAAGGAGTTAATACTTGTACCAAAGTTTGGCCTAGTGCCATGGGAAGACTTCAGTGCCCTGATTTGTAGCCCTGAGAAGAAATTCACTTCGTATGAACAGAAGTCTGTTTTCAGTGAAATTGTGATGGTCAAAAATGTGCATCAGGAAATATTGAGGATGTGCTTTTTAACTTAAGCCATTTTTGAGCATTAAAAATTTAGGAACATTCTCTTTTTCTGCCTTAAAAAAATCCCAAGTTCTTTTATATAAAATAAAAGTTTTAGTAGAAGAGGCTCCAAGGGACCTATCATACAGCAAATTAATACCAAGTGATGAAAGCTATGCCTTAAAAGGGACATAGATGGCATGTCCAGGTCTACATTTCCTATGTTTTGTCATTCCCCTGAATTCTATTACAATAGTTTCCATTATGTTTTGAAGTATTAGCTGTTCACTAAGTGCTAAAAGAGAGAACAGTCTCTCTAACCTAACAAAAAGTTACTGGTTCAAATGCTGGGAATATGCTCTTTTTCTCAGAAAAGTTCATTTATTTTACACATAAAAATAACTTCATAGAAGGCTAAAGTTAGGTGTTGAAAAGAAGAGGGCCCGTTTATCTCCAGTCTACCCCCTGGCTCAGTGCTTGCTTTAATCACTGCCTCAGGAAATCATGTTCATTCTTCCTCTGGAGCAGAGACACTTTTGGTTATGTCACAGAAAGTTGTGCACACTCTCCAATTATTCAGCTGCTATACAGGGAAGGGAGGCCACTGTTTTGAAAGGCAGCAGCTGATTTTGCTATCTAATGTTTGGTTTGAAATAACCCCACAGCTGTGCTGTTGAAGGTAATGTGTTTGGAAGTGCTCATGCTGTGACTTCGAGGAGTGTGGAAGTCTCTCTGTGTCAGCCTGGGCAAGGCTGGGAATCCCATTTGCTCTCCAAAGCAGAATTCTCAGGTCCTGGGAAACCTCAGTGTCAAAGCTGAAATGTATGCATGTGCATTTTTGGCACTTTCAGGATTTCTCAACAGCCAACCTGAAGCTCAAGGATCACAGGTTGAAGGAAGTGATCCAAGTGGGAATTAGTTCGGACTCAGGAATCTTAGTACTTTTTAGGTTCAAAATGCTACATGCAAAGTATAACTGGGTTTTTTTCCCCCAAAGAAAGGTATTCTTAATTCAGTTTGGTGAATTCATTTAGAAGGAAGTAAATAATCTATGGGCACAACATTTTTAATGACTGAAAATAAAAAGCAATACTCAAAAGCTATCCACAGAGTGAATACATTTTATCCTGCAAGGAAAAAAGAACAACTATTTACATAACCTAGTTGAAGACTATCATAGTGCCCATGGATAACTTCAAGTTTAGAACTTCCTAACTTACAAGTATAAAACTTTGTAGCCCTGGTGTTCTAGAACCATTTTTGTCATATTAAAATCAATGCTAGGAGAAGAACTTTTACTGTATGAGTTGTTGTACTGACCTAATGGTCTGCATTTTTCATTTACTTTCGAAGTCTTTTTAGTTGCAAAATTATATAGCTGCAAAATTATGCCTCTTTTGCTTTCTGTCTTGCTGTTTTATGGTTGCTAAGCTAAAAGTGGGCCGAGTTCTTTTCAAAAGTGCATTTGGAAGCATTCCAATAAAGGGCGAATATTATATTCTTCAGTTGGTTTGTAGCTGCATGACAGCTTTAACACAGAAATTATAGCTAATAAACACGTCATGCAAGATTCTGGCATCAGGTAAAATTTTTCAGCAGTCTGTTTTCTAAGTAATAGAGCAATTTCCTTTAGGCTTGATAAAGCATCTTCTACAGATTACTTTATCTTTTATCAATTTTTTATTTCTGCTTTCCACAGAATAGACTGAAGTTCTTCTGGAACAGACCAGAACTCATGCTTGAATATGTTCTATGCAAAAGAACTACACACCTGTTATAGTCAGTCCCTTTTCATTCATAAAAAAAGCTAGCTTTTGGAAAGGAGCTTTCATTAGCTTTTTAACTATACTGTGCTTAGTAGGCAGCAATTTTCCATGCTGCTTGGAGCTTTTGAAGGGAAAAGGGCAGTATGTTCCAGGCCATGACCTGTCAGATGCAGCTGTAGGACAATTTCAGTGAGGTGGTGAAGATCCTGCAAATACAGTCTGCCCTGTAAATGAGTTAATTGAACTTTTTTTTTGTAACAGTATTTTCTTTTCAACACTTCTGCTGAAAAGTAAAAAAAGAAAAAAAAAGGTTATCCATTTCTCTGTTTGCTGAAATTCTACAAATTGGTCTACTGATCTCTCCAATTTCAATGGAATCATAAAAAACAGATTAGGGAGGAAGGCCATCTCTGTAGTTTCTCGTAGCTTTTGCCTCATTTCCGGCACTTGCCTGTTGTTGTTGTTGTTGGCTGGACGTTGCGAACGAAGATCTTGGGATAAGCCTGCTCAATGGATTTTTTAGGTGAGGCACAGGGTGTGCGGAACTGGCCCCACTCCCTTTACTCCTGAGGTTCATCTTGCCACGGCTAAGCACGCTCGGACGGCGACAGCGAGTTCCTCGGGATTCGAACCGGCGTCCTCAGAGGAGGAGCCGGCTCCAGTGGCGGTGACTTACACCACTCGGCCAACGCCCGCCGCCTGTATTACCTTTGCTTTGGGCACTTCTTCCTCACCTGGGACATGTTGACAAATTGTGTCTAATTTATTGCTAATAATGACAGAGTTAGGAGGCTTTTCTGGTTGCTTGATTACCATGAATGGATTATTCTGTTGGATCACTGCAGTTCACTGACAGAGAGCTTCTCTGTTCATATGTGCTGCCACATGGGAAGAGGATTCCCAACATACATTTTCCATCTCTCCTAGTGCAGTTGGAGCTTTCTGCTCCTGTGCCCTTTCATAGTGCAGTTTCTTTGTCACGTTAAGAGGAGACAGTAAAAATTGTAAATAAAGGAATTCACCTTTTTATTCAATGCTAAAAAAAGTATGAATTACAGCTGCCAGCGGGATTTACCACTTGCTCTCTTCTCCTAGGTATGAGTTTTAGAGCTTATTCTGGACTTTTTTCAGGGATGCAGGGAGCAATTCATGTAGTCCCAGTGGAAGGATTTACAGAAACTCTTCAGAATTTACATGTCTCATTATAGAGATTCTCCTGTGCAAAACAGATTATAAAGCTCATTCTCAACCACAGTAAATATCCTTTTTTTTGTCAGTAGGAAAAATGCAAGAAAAAAAAAAAAGGCAAAAGCTATAGCATACATAAATTGCAGTAATCTTTTTAATTTATCTTAAATCTTCTGTGGAACTTCTCTATGGCAGCAACTATACATAGATTTCATTGGCCACAGAAAACCCCAAACCAAAACCCAGATAAAACCCCTTCATCCTACTCCCAAGACCTTATTAAGTTCATGTTGATATATTTAAACCACAAGCCAAAGATTTCACTATCTTTTCAGGTTTGTGTGATGAATTCTGTATGGCCTTCTGTTCTTGTTTCCAGTTAAAATATGGGGATATTGTGGACTTTTATCATCTCTCTGCAGCAGAAAATAATCATATACAATACATACCTTTCAAATACTCTCTTTAAATTATACAGAAAGAAAAACACTGAGTATTTCTTGCTTTCTTAATTGTATTCATGGATGGAGTATTGCAGTATATAGCCAGTGAGTCAGTCTAACACGTGGTCTTGCAATTACAATTTTATTGGGAACTAAATCAGCCTACCTTCTTTTAAAGGGATGCATCTTATCTGTAGCAATATAAAACAAAGCTTTGTAATTCATGCGTGAACTGTAGTTGTGTGAAATGTTTGAACACTGGATGGGAAAGCCAGAAAATTTGCAATGATGTTTTGACCAAGAAACATAATTTCTTTAAAAGCTGTCAGCAGAAAGAAAACCTCCTCAATTTCTGTACATTTTAATTACTCATTTTCGGTATAATTCTAGAAATCTTTGTGTTGATGCTTTGGCAAGTTCTGTATCCTTTATGTGCCAGATTGGTGTCTTATATATGTGTCATATATAGCTGAGGAGTGTTGTTTTCTGAAGTAGTTGACGATGGCAGAATTGTGTGGCCAGTTGGCTCAGTGGGAGTTGCATCTCCAGAATATCCATGAAGTCTTGTTTGCTTTGGAGTGTGCACTTTAAAACTTGTTGGCCCTGGCATTTTGGCAGGTTGCTGTTGTGTAGTGTGTGACAGAGGAGTCAGAACTGAGCTGCTGGGGACAAGAAGAAACCCCAGACATTGAGGACTGCTGTGCATGAACAAATCATCATTTATGGGTTGTTTTGTAGGATCAGAGATACCACTGCCCTTACTGAGACCCATGTAAGCAGCTGTGGGTCTCCAGCATGGCAATGGCTTCATAGCCACCATGAAAGAGAAGCCACACTCAGCAGAACCACATAAAAAATGTAAATTTGCTTTTTGGATTTGTTATTTTCAAGCTGTCATTTTGATGCAGTTTCTGCATGTTTCTCTTCTATTTTTTTTTTTACTTCATAGCTCTAGAAGTACTTACTTCATAGCTCTTTAAGTACTTTTTATTATTCTTCATTGTATAAAACTCTTTTTTCCCCATCCTGCAGAACATATTTTGACAGGAATATTTTTGCCACCCATGATTTGAAGAAATTAATATATTTGTGTATCATCAGCTCCTTGGGTTGTACTAGTAACTCTGGAACCAGGAGAATATTCTGCATAGGAAAATATTCTGCCTTAATTTTTAGATTCAAATCATGCAAACCATACTATGTACTGTTCTCACTGATAACGATTCTGCATTTTGTATTTGACTTGAAATTAATACATGTTTTTCTTTTGTGATTTGCAGTACTTGACCAGCAGTGATTTACTTTTTTTTTTTCTCCAATAAAAAATTCAAATAGCTTTGAGTCAGTAGTAGGTAGTTTGGTGCCCATGAAAATTATGAAGGACGATTTATGAATATTTTAAGATTAAGCAGATAAACTGAGTTATAAAATGTATGTCATCTGTAGTAAAACTTATTATTTTTTGTTGACATACTTTGACAGATTTAATGGAGAGCCTTGCAGAAATCTGAATGCACTACATCAATTCAGTCACCTTTATTGATCAAAATTATAACCTCATTGTTATTAATTCTGTTTGAGATCTGCTTTCCATAAAGAAGGAAAATCGAGTGTCAGTGATTGTACTGCAATTCTTCACAGATTTTTTGATCATGTGATTGCTGGATTATCAGCACAGTAGTTTAGCAATTCAGGTAGTCTTTAGTTGCCATAGTTCTGCTATGAGCTCTCGAAATATTCTTGAGCATTAGCAATTTATGCTTCTGGAACTTCTCAAGCATTCCAGTATTTGCTGCAAAGCAGTAATTATTCAGAGCACATCCCCCCCCATTATTTTGATGCTTTTGAGAGCACGTTTTGTTCAGAGCAAGAAAGGCACTGTTTGTTTTACCATGTCCTTACTTAAAACTGTGATCACTCATGTTCTGGCCCCCTTCCTCCCACACACACACGTGCACAGTCCATGATTCTGAAGTACAGACATTGGTAGAGAAAATCCTCCATTGTCATTGGAAGGAAGAACTACGAACTAAAATCATTACATTTTAAAAATGAAGTGTAACAAAATATTATTTACTGTAAGAAGTCTTTAGAATTTCTGAATGTACTGGTATTCAGCATTTTGCCAAGTCTTTTTGATCAACTTGAAAGCTGTAATTTTGCCTTTTTTTACCCATTTTCTTACAATTATTCATATTTTTCAAGCGTATTGATGGTAAGGATGATTTAAATTAATGAATTCTGTTTTGCACTTTGCTTCTCTCTAATATTATAAAATAATACTAGGATTATGTATTGAGACATAAAGTCAGATTAATTAGTCAGTATTTATCCTGAGATCCATTAGCTGTTAGTGCCATTAAATACGTCCTCTTACATCAATATTTATACCTTGAGTATTTTCTTCAGATTTCATTCCCAAGAGCTTTCCATAATGGTTTTATTCTTTCATTCTTCTTGCACACTTGTTTTATCTTTCAAGATCTAAAAAAAAAGAAAAAAACATGTAAGTTCCCCACTTTTCTTCCCATTTGAACCCAATTTCTGGCTTATATATTGAGAGTAATTTTAGCAACACACCTATCCCGCTTAAAGCTGGAGGAACAAAAAGTACCATTAGATGTAGGTGCTTTCCAATCAGATTAATCTGGGACTCTCATATTAGTTCTCTATTTCAAATATTGAAAGTTCCATTATTAATAGTTTTCTGAAGCCCTTAATAAGACACTTTAAACGATTTGCCTTTGGGAGATACTTCACATAAATTCCAGGAATCTCAAATGGGAAAATTTCTTACTCTGCAACAGCATAAAATAAGTCATATCCTCAAATTGTTTTTTTATTGTATAAATGAGGCAAGAATTAAACCTGCAACATATATTTGCTTCATCTTTGAAACTTCCCAGAAGGTATTGAAACACTGAGGAACAGTAACTTAGATAGAATGGTAATGATATGTAGTATTTCTAAAAGTTTGTGTAGATTTAAAATTCTTAGGCAGAGGCACATAACAGAAGAAATGAATCCTGCTTATTTATCAATTCTTCCACAATAACATTAATGCTATTTAAAGGAACCATGGACATATTAGATATTTAAAGCAAAATATTTTTATTATTAACTAGGGATCTGCCAACTTAAAAATCCTGGGTTTACTGTCTGTCTGTCTTTCTCAAATACTTGATTACAACTTAACTTACAATACAAAAACAGATCACAGAAATATTCTAGCTGTTCCATTTGTTATCCTATAGCACTAGACTTAGCCACTCTGATTTAAAAAAAAACAAAAAAACAACAAAAACAACCAAAAACCAGAAAGAATCATTATTATGCATGAAACACTGAGCTGGGAAAAAGGTGCTGTTACTGACCACCATGTTTTATAATTTTTATGAAGTGGGTGTGCTTGTATTTCTTATTACTGATTTTTTTCAGGTACTCATTTCAGATCTATTCAGGTAAGTAGAAAAGCCCTTTTGGGAGAAAAATGGGTTAATTTCCTTGTACTTGCTCAAAATGTGTTTTTTAATACCATAAATTATAATTGGATGGCTGACTCCTGAAGTGGAAGTTTTACTTCACTTTTTATTAGTTTTGAACTGAGGAAATACTCGTACATGTCTGGCAGTCTGGGTTTTTTTTAAAGCTTTGCCTGGCTAATATAACACCTGGTATCTATTTGTTTTAGGAGTAATTTCATTTGTTGCTCAAGATGAAGACCAACAGCAGTCTCAGTGCAACAGCTCACCAGAGAAGACAGATGGTGAACAGACCCTTCAGAAATTGCCAACAGAGACACCACAGACTCTTGATGCAACAAACGTTGGTATGTTTATTATTATGGATAAATTCATTGTCAATTTTTATAAAATTATATCATCATTTGTTTTAAATGAAATGGATATTTATTAGGCCAGGTCAGGCCACATGCCTGCAAGCACTGTTAAGTCAAATGTTTATTCCAGAAATAGATGAGATTCTCCTTTTATGGTTTTCTCCTTTTTGAAGTGTTTTTATGAGATGTTAAGCTGAGCTTGTTTTTTCCTTTCCTCTTTTTTTTCTTTCAACAATGCCACTGACTGTTGCTTGTTGTTGGAGAGCTGAAGAATTTTTTTAATGCTTTCTTTAGAGCTATTCAATCATATCAACAGTGCTGATGTCAAAGCAGAGCACCTGTGAAATTAATATTGCTCTACTTCATTCCACTGTGGAGAAACCCTCCTTTTAATGTCATTCATTGATGGTCCTTTGGTCAATTACAGTAAAATGAAGAGGAAATTCCAGTATACCTGGTTGCTGTCAAATTGTCACCAACCAGTTTATTCTGAACAGTTTAGTAACAGTCCTGTCCATTACTTTTGAGATTTTAATTGTTCCAGAGGAATACTTTTGTGATTACAAATATGCACAGCAAATAGACAAAGGTAGGGTTTTTCTTTGTCTTTAGATTAATTTCTCCACTTTTGTGTTTATATTTGAAACTAAAGGTTTGCCTATAGAACTGTGCTTTTTATGCTTTTAATATCTAATTTGATATATATTTAGATTATCAAGCATTATGTTAAATGCATAAAGCATATTTCTCACAAGCAAAACTGTCTAGGAAAGTTTTAAACTGAAAAAGGAGTTGGTTTAGCCAATATTTAGATTTTGGGAAATTAAGAAGTGCTTGCAATTGGAGATCTATCCCGGCTGGGATATAGTCCAAACCTCGTTAGATGTTGTGTTGGTAGTGCTGAGGTCACAGCAGTATGGGTTTAGCATCCTAGGTTAGGTTTTCAGTCCATGTACCTAGGAGAAAGGTGTGCTCCCTGCCCTCCCCTCCCCGTGGTTGCCAAGCCCTTAGGGAAAGGACACAGAGACCACACAGCCTGGAGAGGGTGCCTAAAAAGAGAGCTTTATTCACAAAACAGGGGTTTTTATAGCCCTTGGAGGGAGTTCAAATCCTCCAATGGGGAGAAAGAGGATTGTTGTGGTTTTGGGCCAATAGGGACGAGGGAATTTACATGTAGGTGGGGAAGGGTTTCAGGTAACAAGGTGGACCCCGCCCCTCTGCTCACAGAGGGGGGTCTTGGGAAGGCACAGAGGATTTCTGGGAAGGCCACAGGGGATTCTAGGGGGAAACACATGGAGAATTCTGGGAAGGGGAACACATGGCAAAGGTAAACATACATTTTTAACAACATTAAAGCATCAGTTCAAGGTATCAGCATTCTCTGACTGAGTCTCCTGCCCATCTTTGGCAGGACTGTTTCCATGTTGTATATGGGAAATCCATTCCCACACAGATCCATTTGTCTTCTTTGTAATTGTATTTTCTAGGTGAATTAAAACTAGCTCTGAAAGGAATTAGAAGCTGCTTTTTATCAATAAAGAATTCAATATGAATGTGAGATAGTGTGTTCTTCTATAATTTATTAAGATTTATTAATATGTAGAGACTCAGAGATTATTACCCCATCTCTGATATGAAGTGATCCCAAGAATTTTTAGTCTGTACAGACAGGGCGCAGAGGCAGGAAAAGTGTGAAGCCCAGGGAAGGGAAGTGAAGTGACTGTGACCAAACCACTATCCTAATGTTGGGGGTGTTAAAAAACCACGCCTTTTCCTTCCTCACAAACCAGAGCCCTGTGAATAAATATACATTTATCTCTCTGATCTACCAGATTTGTCAGCACATTCTTCTTCGCTAAATATTTCATATGAATTTTGAAACACTTTATATACAGTTCAGACTACTGATGTAGTTTCTTTGTGGTCTGCAGTTTGCTTCTTTTTAACAGCTCTAGTTACAACTAAGAAATGATAATAAAATTTCCTCTGTGATTATATAGCTCTTGTTTAAAACAGATCTTTTAAAATGTTATTTTTGTGCAAACAGTTGATAATACAATATGGGTTTAGAATAGAAATGGAAGAGAATAATTTAGTGGGACATAGCTAAATGTTGTTTTAAAAAGGTGACAGAACATAGAAAAGAAAATAAGGGGACCAAAGGTCTAAGGATTTCTCTTAGTGCTTATGATACAGGCAAGACTGTTGCAGCAGATAATTATGAATTATAATTTAAAAAGCAAAAGACAAGACAATGCTTGACAAATACAGGAACAGGAATTGGGAAGGATTTTCAAAGCCAAATGAAAATAAAAAAGGTAGACTATATTTAAAAAGAAATAGTTTTGTGAGGACAGTACAGATTCAGTTCTTCAGTTTGGGATGTTTGATGGGAAAATTAGTAGTGTTGAACAGTACCGGTTTTTTAAATTCTGGCATAAGAAGAGCTAGAAATATGAGAAAGTCCTTAAGAAACCAGTTAGAAAGAAATGAAATAATCAGTATTTAGCCTTCACTGCTTTTCAAGGTTCAAGAATATTTTCTTGCATTTGCTTCCAAAAATGAGCTTTTCTATTTGAAGTTTTATGTACAGCAACACAGAAGTTGCTTGGCATTAAAACTCATACAACACATCATTGCAAGTTCACAGAAGAAGGATATTAAAAAGTATTAAATTAAGGTGATGTATGCAGACAGTGCTATAGATATGAGAATTATGGATTTCAATTTTTTAAGAGGAATTAATCATTAGAAAAATATAAGCAAAGATGCCAAGTACATGGAAATATTGGAGATAATACTTGAATCTCTACTGAAAGCTTGCAAATAGTCATGAATTAGCTATGCTTTTGCTGTCTAAATTAAACGTTTTTTCTTATGAGGTTTTTGCAAATTTAGGAATTATCAGTCTGAAACTGATAAAGGCTGACATTGAAAGTAACTGAAAATAGAAAGTTAAGTAAGAAAATAGCTTAAGAGAGTGGATGTCTCAATACTCTCCCTATCACAGATGAACTGAGGGCATTGTACCTAGATAGAAAATCCAGTGTGGATTTTGGGTCTGCTGAGGCTGAAAGTAGGATGAAGCTTGTTTTTCATGTAAGATTTATCCTTAGATATTCCTACATAATAAAGTGCTAAAATCATAAATAAATATTCACCATTAATAGGTATTTGTTTCATAGTCTCACTAAATGCTGTGAAACCTATGACACTTGTTAAAATTTTCTCTCAAAGTAGAGGAAACATTTTTCCTCTTCTGTGGAGTTCATGTTGACACCTCAGTGTGAAGTGCCCTTGGCCCTTTGTTGTTGTGGCCCTTCACCCCTGGCTGAAAGCAAAGATCGAGAGGCCCCAAAACAAAAGCTTCCCCCTCCCTCCCAGCTGCAGGGGGAAACCACACTGGATGAAAAGTGAGTTCTAACGCTACTGAACCAGTACAAATTTGTACAAATATATATATACAGAGAAGAAAAGGAAACTTAATATTACTATATGCACACACACATAAAATAAAGAACAAATAAACAAGTTTTACTTCTCAGAAAGAGACATGCAGCTCTCCCTGAAGAAATAGCAGGTCCACGACCCATGTCCTTCACCACCAGAAAAGGACTGACCCAAAATTTCCATCTATCCTTTCTCATATCTAAGCTGATGTAAAATAGGATGGAGTACTTCACTTGGATACAGCAAACCATGTGACCTGTCTCCCAGGAAGGCCCAAAGTCAAACCACCACAGTTGTGGTCTTGGCTGTGTAGTCTCTGGGCAACAGGGAGGCTGTTTGGCTCAGCTTCTGTTAGACCAACCCAGCTCAGGATCTGATCTTCCGTAAGGACCAGTCGAGAGTGTGGTTGCTGCAGTGGCCAAGGCTTGCACTGCAGCTGCACATCCTCTTGCAGCATCCCTCACACTGTCTCCCTTTCCAGCAGCAAGTCTCAGCACAGAGCTGGCACCTGAGCAGCAGCTTTTTAATGCTCATGCCAGTGGTGATGTCTCACAGAGACATGACAGGATGTTTGTTTGTATAGCCTGGAAATTCTGCATGAGCTGTGCTCTTACTGTGGCTGCCCTAGGCACTCCCTTTATCAAAAGACTGTAATTTCCATTGTGTTTGTCTTATGGAACACATTTAGATTTTTGTGCCTTTGCCAAGTTTTTGAATTTCTGTGTACTTGAAAGGCAAAACATCAAAAAGATATGTTGCTTCTGAATGGGCCTTGATGAGAATGTGCAGAGTCAAAGTGTTTGGGCCAGGCATTCATTTTGGCAAAGCCTATTTTAATTATCTTTTTAAAACTAATTTGTCCTTCAACCAGGCCTTCACTGACAGGCAACATTTTCTAGCCTAAGTTGTCATTGCAGTTCTTATGATATGTCTCTGACAGTGTAGTGTCTTTCAAAACTGAGTGGGTTCTTTGAGGAACTGATGCCTTTGGAAAGTAATGATACTTGTACATGTGGTCCTCCTGGACTTTCCAGGCTTTAAATCAGTCCCTGAGAGATGAACATTTGTGGGAGCACACTGGGGTAGTCACAGGAGGAAGATCATGAAATAGTGTCTCTTCTAGTAAGTTCTAAAGGTGATGAAGAGGAAAACAGTACTCAGGTAAAGTTTAAAATAAGGCTTTAAAATCATTATGCATCTTAATGTTTTTAAAAGATTGTAAGAACTGAGTATACAATGGTAAATGATAGGATTTAGTCAGTGTTAATGCAGAAATACGATTCACATAACTTTAATATATTAAAGAGATAATTGATATATGTCACATGCATGTTTACTTCTGAAGTTGCTGTCTTTCTAACTGCTAACTAGGATGGACTAAGAACTAAGGACTGTTATTAAAAATCATTTTGAGTTTTCTACCCCATAAATTTTGACTCTGTGGTTAAGCTCTTCTTCAGTCAAGTCGACACACTGTATATTCAAGCATGGTGTGTTCCACCTTCAGTTTAGTTTCTTTTGAGTCTGCCTCTTCAAGGGAAAAATAAAGTTTCAGAAGAACTACCCAAAGAAAATAATCCCCATGTAAACTGCATACATATTTGCAAATTTAAAATACCAACAACAGCTTGCTTTTTTCTTTTTTTTTGTCTTGATAGCATTTTGGCATTTGCATCTATACTTATGTTAGTGCCTACAAGCTTTTGGGGATGGTTTAGCATATGTAGAACATTTAGGATTAGACTGTTTTACGCTTTTTTCCTTTGTCAGAAAGATGGTTCAATTATTGCTGGCTTTCTCAGTAGGTGCCCTCCTGCAGTACTACAGTCTGCTGGATGTCATGCAATTTCCTATGCCCTTTTGAAGCTCAGAACAGCTTGATTCCCCAAATAAACTAACATGTTGTTTTGAAACAATTCAGATGTAGCAATGCTTCAAGGACCTATGGCCCACGTGGAATTTTGTGGGGCATGGCATGTGTGCAATTAAAAATTTGTACCAGCAAAGCGTGGTAGCCCATTTAAAATTAATAACAAAAGCATTCTGTAACTGCTCCCAGTGCAAGGCTGGGGGTGATCTTTGGGTTGCAGTATCTTTTGGGCAGCAGGTGTTTTGATATAGCTGTGCTGAGAAGGCAAGTCATGTTGCATCTGCAATAACCACAAATTAGTCACTGCTCTTACAAACCTGTACATCTGAATATTTTTGGTTATCATAATATGTAGGATTGCATTTGCATATAAACAGATTAAACTTTATTACCTAATTAAAGTGTCTGTGATGTGCACTGCACTTGATCTGAAAGTCTGTATAAGCTATAAACTAAATTATTGAGAAACACATCATTCTGTCATGTCTGACAGACCTCAAATGTGTATCTATAGCCCATTTTTAAGAAAAAAGTATTCTGGAAAACAAAATCCTTAGCAGGAATAATGAGAGGGGCTCTTTATAAGGCTCACATGACAGGTCCAGGTATAAACCCTTCATAGTAATGTGTGACAGAACACATTCAGAGTGATATAAAAACATAACATTTTTGAAACCAAATAGAAAATGAGCAACAGAGCAGTAGTTTCTTTAGAGCCTGTGCCCTTGTTCCTGGGTTTGAGTGTTTGACATGCTCTTTATTTTGTGTTTCCTGCCTTACCATGCTTACAAACAATTACTGTTTTACCCTTTAGCAAGTAATGAATTATAAACACACACAGAGCACATAATGGTAGTGAAACACAGCACTAATATTTACTAGCTCCTCACAGCTGTATAAGTGTGTCTGGGGCAGAAGATAATGATGTGAGAAGAGGACAGAGGAAAGGTCCTGGTCAGTCTCCTCTATCAGGCTGTGTCAACTGCTGGGACCTGTGAAAGTATTCACTGAGCCAGAAAACAGGAAAAGGTCAAACTTTGCAGCCTAATACATGGGACAGTCCATAACAGTGGAGTTCAAATTAATTGTGTGATTTTTAAAAAAAGTCTTTTACAGTATGGTTTATTTTTCTATCTGAATAATTACTTCAATCTCTTACCTGGATCTAAAGATTATGACACATCCAAATTACTACAACATCAATGATATTATCTAAGGTTGAAAGCAGTTTCCTTCAAGGTGTATGTTCAGACCTTCACACAGAGGAAAGAACTGAATATACATTCTCAGAGCCTGGAATATACATTTTCAGAACCACAGCTATTTAATAAATAGATGCCAAATCCAGAGCTATTTATTTATTTAAAGTTTCTGAAAACTATGCAATTCAGAAATATCAATTAAAATGTTAGCTTGAGTACAGATTCTGTTTTTAAGATGACAGCATAATTCCCAACAGGAGAAGATGAAGTACATTTCTCCTTCCAGTCTAATTTATTTTTTAATTTTTGCCACCAGGTGCCCCCTTCCCCCTATCCCTGCACTGTTGTTCTTATCAGTAGTGTTGTATTACAAATACTGCTTTACTTTGATAACTGGACAAGTTTACATTGTGTACCACTGTCACCGTCTGCCTTGGAAGCTGTAATGAGGTTGCTCCTGAAGACTGTTTGTGATTAGGTCCTTGTAGTTGTGTAAGCAAATTTTCTTCTTGTTAATAAAAATCTCACCTCACCTCATTGTTTCTTCATGGAGGAAATTCTCACTTCGCTCAGATCCTCTTGTCCACTTGTGAGCCTGCTGCTGCAATTTGCTAAGGACTTTCATTTCTACAGCAGCTGCAAAATGGATTGTCCATCCAGAATTGTGGCTTTTAATTTATCCCGGGTACAAGGCACTGGTGCATTCTCATGCACCCACTTGTGAGGCAGGTTTACCAAACTAACCAGCCCAGGACAAACCACTCTGACATTTTTACTGAGTAGGAAATAGGTATTTCTTGTCCATTGCAGTTCTTTATTTATTATGGTCTCTACTGTGTCTTTCAAAATGTTTTCTTGGCTTTCTCTGTGGGTACTCTGGAGTCCTAATTGCTTTTGGCATAATTATGAAATGATACATGTTAGGGAGCTACTGTTTCCACACTGTGGCAAAGGAGAGATGGTGTTTTATATGTTGTCATCAAAGAGCAAGAGTGTGTGTGTGTGTGTGTGTGTGTGTGTGCGTGCAAGAAGTTGTTTTTGAAAATTAGAGAGAATTATAACAATGTAATTAGCATTTCTGGTAAGATATTAAAGTGAATTTGTGCTTTTTAGGAAGAATGCTTCTTCTTTCATTGTGTAAGTGATATAATACTAATTATTATTGAATATTAGAAAGAGTTAGGGGATTGCTTTCACTAAATTCTCTAGATTTATTGGTTATCCACACCTTCCTAACTTACCGATGTATTGAGAAATTACTAAAAGCAACCTGATAAATTTCAGCTTCTGTAAACACAGCAGACAATATCCATGAAATTAATGAAGGGTTGGTTTTATTTAGCATGGAATTACATGAACATAAAGCTCTTCTACTTGAAGATTAATGGAATTTTACTTCATACTTTCTTTTTTTATTGAAAGCACAAATTGCTCACACAACTCTACAATAGGTTTTCTGAAATCTAATGAAGATCTGCTCACTTCATCATTGTGCTCAGGATTCTATTTCATATAACTCATTTCCTATTTTATGGCTGTAGAGAGAAATAAACATAGTTTTCCTAAAGCGACCTGGTTGCTCAGCAGAAATCCTTAATAATGTCTTCTTTAGGGGAGAACTATTTTTTATCGAGAGTAATGTTGCCTTTTCTGTGTGTGTGGTGTTGCCTTTTTGCCTTCCCTTAGGAGAATCAGTTGAAATGCTTCTCTGTGGCAGATCATAGGATGGAAAGGTATCCAAATCCCGGTGAACCTGATTAAAAAGTTCCTTTCAAAGTGAAAGGGTTATGCTGAAAAAAAAGGGAGGAGAAAAAAAAAAGGACATTTGTCAGATTTAAGGCCTTTGCATTTGCCTAGCTGGGTTTCTGTGAATCACTGCAGTAGGACTATGTTAGGGTTGATAAAATGATTTCAGTTAATTTTGTATTTTTAGCAGATCCCTGTATGTTGGAAAAAATATTTTTGATCAGTAAGTACAGAATAAATTTTTATTTTCCTCATAAATTGCAGTCACTCAGTGTAGTGCATGAGTATATTTTTTGTAATTCTGGCTTATCTTCACCTAGGAAATAGGAATTCTTAGCCTTAGTATTTAGCACGTTTTCAGAAGGAAATTGCACGTGCTGAGCCCTGAGCATGGTAGAGAATTTAAGAGTGAACTCTGTCTGGCTGTGAGCAGTCTTGCTGAATTCTTATGTAGATTCATATAATAAATTGCAATTTAACTCAAATGCTTGGTTAGATATTCATGTATATTCCAGGAAATGCTGTCAAATTAGTTTTCTGGTAGGTGGGAGGGATAAAATCTTTGAATATTGATGAAGTTCTGTATTAAAAATTAAGATATGTTGTGCTCACCTTTCCTTGGATCTTTCTGGTATTTTTTGAAGCTGCTGAATTCCAAACTGGTGGATCTAAAACTTTCAGCGAAATAGTGCAATTCATTTTACTTTATGTTCTAAATTCCAAGGTAATTTCTGTAATTCAGTGGTTTCAATGATATTTGCCTCTCAAATAAAAGCCTTGAACTCCTTGCTCGTGCAGGAGCTCATAAGAGCAGTTGTTTGCTTTTGTGACACGACTCTGGTAAAAGTTGGGATACCTTTGTCTTCAGTAAGCTGATTTTCAATATGTGACGTTGACAATAATAAAATATAACTTGGAATTTCATAGTAAAGAACATGAAATATATTTCACCGCAGCATATTGCACCTAGAGAGGATAACACCTGGAGGTCTGTTAAGGACCTTTAGCAGCCTTAGCTGCTAAAACTTAGAAATGAAAGATTTGGTAAGCCTTTGCAATAAATATTTGTCAGAATAAACAAGGGACATGTTTGTGAACAGACTTCTGACACTGAGGAGTACGTGCAGCTTTTCTGCTGGTTTGGTTTTGTGTTGTTTTTTTCTTGTTTGTTTGTTTTGGTTTTTTGTTTGTTTTTTGTTTGTTTTTTTTGTTTGGTTTTTTGTTTTGTTTTGTTATTGGTTTTTTTGTTTTTGTTTTTTTTTTTGCCTCTGGCTTTGTCACAGGACATTATGTTTAACTAATGTACTTTTTATGTAATCAATTTGTTTTACTAATCTGCATTTATATTTTATTCAATAATTTGTGTTTGACTGAAACAAAGTTCAAAACAGGAATTAATTACACTTTTTATTTTCTTTAGTAAAAGATTTTTAACAATTCTAAAATTGTACTAATTTCGTATTTTACTTTTTCTGACTACTGTTCTTTGATGTTGAATATTCTATGTTAAAGAGTGCTTAGTAGCCAAAAAGTTAAATTTATGAAGGTAATTTATGCAGTATAACATCATTAAGAAAATGTGGTGGTTTTCACCCAGTGTCCACCCAAACCTCCAGGCTCCCCCCCCCACCCCTTCCCAGAGGGAAAGGGAAAAAAGGAAGAAAAAAAAAA
>VXAU01003123.1:1303286-1322231 GCA_013399695.1 Formicarius rufipectus | reverse complement strand
CTTCTGACTTGGTCTCTCTCTGTCTGCGTTGTTATCTCAAAGCTGGAATTTTCAACTGCGCAAACACTCCAATTCTTGAATATGTATCACAGAGGTGTAACTATGATTTTAATTAGCTCAATAGGACAGGAGAAACTTCTAGCAGCTTCTACCAAACTCTACTTCCACTAAAGTACCTCTATTTTTCTACTGAAATTCAGCTACAGAAACCCATGACATGAAGAAAACCTAAGTGATAATAGTTTGGGTTTTTTTTCTCTCATTGGAGGACTATCGCCATTAAGATTTTAAAGCATTGTGTTTCCTTAAATCTTTCTGAAGGAAAATAAAATAATCTATTTAGCAGCAGTTGTTTTCTGAACATCAGATTCATACTGGATGTACTGGTTTTTCTATGTTTTCTTAAGTATTTCTATAATTGCATGACACAGCTATTTTGTGGGGTTTTGATTTTTTTTTTTTTTTTTTTACTTCTTGAGTTGTTCTTACCCCTCTGCCCTTTGGAATTATGTCCTTATTCTACTCTTGGACTAGATTATCCTAAGTATGTCCTCCACTTAGCCTCAGCTTCTTCCTCTGCCAGGTCTTTGAACTAAGGTGATTATAATAAACAAATAACAGTCTTAAAGCAAATATAATTTATCTTCATGTTAGAAGTTAAACAGTATTTTAAAAGTGTGCAAGTCTTCTAAACAATCACTTCACTATATGATCTCCAGTTATATAAAATTTATTCTTATGACTGTAAAGTTGTAGTTCTTCTTCCTTGCTATTCAGGCTTCTAAAACCATAATGCAGTGACTGAAGAAGTATCATCTTTTCCTAAATTACCACAAAGATTCTGCTTGTGATGCCAGTCAGATTTTGAGTTAACCAGTTGAGACCTGTTCATGGTCTGGATGAGGAATACTAGAGCCAGGCAGTAAACACTGAAGTGACACCTTAAAGGCAGAATTTTGAGAAAGCCACATGGCACATGTGTGAGGTGCAGGTCACTTCCAGACATACAGACCATCACTCCTGAAACCTGCCAAGTCTGTTTTCAATAGTTTATTGGTAACAAATTGTTCATGTAGTAGATTGTTTCGTCTCCTAAATGTCCCTGTCATCCCACATCTTCAGTGAGTATTCAGTGGCTTATTGTGGAAGTCTGGGTTTCTTTTCAGTGTGTGGCTACATGTTCTCACTAAAGAAGGCACAGTAAGACATGCAATTGATGTGTTGGACCTGCGTTGGTAAAGTTTTTGATAGTCTTTTGAATTTATTCCTCCAGAATTTATTCTTCCATTAATAAAGTAGAATATTCCCTTTCCTGCCTTCCTCCTCTGTCCTGTCCTCTCCCTCCCCCCCAAAAACCCCACCAGAACAGGGAGGTTTTGAGTTATAGAACTAAAATATGCTGGATTTCTCTTCAGCATTTGGAATTTTCTTAAGCTTTGTATACTCTGTGTTCACCTATGTCCTGCTGCCTGCAGAGCTCAAAAAGGTGAGTAGAGATGGAGTCTAATGCCAAATATCTTACCTATGTTATTGTTGATTTTTTTATGTTCTGTTTTAGACCTATATTTACTAATGTCATGAGTGCCTCATAGCTGGATGGCATGCTCTGCATTTATTCCCCATGCCTTAATTCCATGATTTCATCAGAAGGAGTTTAAGATGTGAATGAGACCCTGAGTTCTGTCCTAGTGTGCAGCAGCAGATAGATCTGTGTGTCACCAACAGATGGCTGATAGCAGGCTGGGCTAAATGTCAGGAAAGGTACATAATCCTGGGTAAGTGTAGAACACACCTAAGTGGAGTGAAAAAAGCCCCATGTTTGGCATATTTACATTGTGTTCACCAGACTGCAAAGGAGAAAGGAGAACTGTAACCTCGTGTTGAGAGTTTATGAAGGACATCAAGAATATTCTGAGATAAAGGAGTATTTTCTGTCTTCCAAATCTTATAGACATAGCACATCTGCTGGATGAGTTTTTGAAGCTGTTACCTGGGAGATGGAGATGAGAAAGTGTCTGTGGAGTAAAGGTGTCTAACTGAAAAACGGTGTTAGAACATCATGCTGTGGTGATATTAATAGTAGGGAAGAGTGAGCTGCAAAAATGGAAGATGTCAACAGCATTAGTCATCCATTTCCTTGAAATAAGTTGTCTGTGGTGTTAAAATTCTCTCATCTCCTTACAGTTTTGAAGCAAGTTTAGAGAAAGGGTTGTCTTCCATGGGCTAGTGGTGTGTGAGCTTTCACTGTGAGGAGGTGTTCTTCATTTGAAAAGGTGGCTCAGAAGGCAGAAGGAAAAAAAAAAGAGATGTTCTGGATTTCTGCCTTTTAAAAGGTCACACACTTTTTCAGAGCTTTATGTGCTACTGAATGCTGATTACTGATAGCTAATTCCAAAATGGGGTTTTGATTTTGCATTTTAGAAAATTGTTCTAAGTCCTGTTTCCAAATTTTCCCGAGTGGAAAAGACTGTGGAGATAAGAGTCATTATCTAGTTTAGGACAATTCCTGAAGAAAAGGAACCTTAATCTGTCTTCCAGATTTTCCTTTTGTAGAATGCTCTATTTCACCCATCCTGCCTATAGGTATGACAGTAACTTGAAAATTTTGAATTGATTCAACATTAAGTGCATATTCACAAATGAAAGCATCATAATTTAATTTTAAATTGCAACATTTTGAAGGGCACCACTTTCATACATCAGTTTCAACTTATGCATAAAAAGTAATGCAATTTTCAATCTTCAGTGTCACTCTAAGTACTGTCCCTCTGTGTGACATAAGTTTGATACCTGTCTAAGTTTAGAGAGCTTAGAAAAATTTATAGTTA
The DNA here is from genome assembly GCA_013399695.1 of Formicarius rufipectus. Lineage (NCBI taxonomy): Eukaryota > Metazoa > Chordata > Aves > Passeriformes > Formicariidae > Formicarius > Formicarius rufipectus. Next base: position 1,319,403 of record VXAU01003123.1, on the reverse strand, counting down.
AAATAGAGGGACAAATCTCCTTCAATTTCAAAACAAATTTTAATAAAGATATGATAAATGGAAGGATAANCTTTGGCGTGTCCCTCCGAAGAGCAGTTGAAATCCTCTGCTGGTGAGAGCGATGGCCGCAGTCTGGTGGCAGTCGCAGTCCGCTCGTGGTTCGGGTCCTCCTCTGGATCTGAAGAGAGTTCCCTAGGCCCAAAAATCCTCTGCTTATATTCACTTAGGCTCCGCCCAGTCCTTCCCCCAGGGCGGAGACTTAAACAATGGGTGATTTACTCTGTGAGATAAACAATGACCTATTTTTGATACCCCTGATGGGCCATTAGCAGACATGACCCCTCAGGTGGGTGTGGAGGCAGAAGAATTTCCTTATCTCACAGAAGTTCCAAAACACCCATCCTGCAGCCTGAGGGGTGTGCTGTCCCTCAGACAATAGCTGCTAATGTGCCATTGTGAGCAGTTCATGGGAAAAAATGGCATAGAGGCTTTAGAATACACACCCACACAGTGACAAACTGACTCTGGATACTAAAAACCAAGACAATACCAAATGTAAGGCTCACTCTAAATTTATGAAAGGTGCTCCAGGGGAATTGTAACATCATATCCTTGAAGAACAAGATTAAAGACTGAGGAATATTAGGATATTTTTTTCAAGCACTGCTGTATGGAATACATTCATGACTATTCATTGAACTGTTAGGGTTACTCAAATATGTTCATGTACATAAAATGGCAGCTGAGACCAAAGTTTATCTTGTCATTTTATGAAAAAGCGTTTTTAGAAGCTGTATGACTTGATTACATTAGTTGAAACAGTATAACCCTCGTGTGAGGACGGGCTCTGAGGTAACAACCTAAAGGTAACAACCCTAAATTAATAATTTCCTTGGAAGAAGAAAGCGTAGAAGTGTTGCCTTTGCAAGGACAAACTATTCCTCACATACTAAAAATGGCTATAAATGTCTGCCTTTTTGCATTTTTTGTGCTTTTAACATAATAGAGTTGCAATATTTTCTTAATATGTTGATATTTTACAGCTTTCCGCCATAAATCAGATGCAGATTTTTTCCGCTTGGAAGTTTAAAGTGGAGAGACCTATTTAGAACCAGTTAAACCAGGATTTAATTTATAAATGGTTTTCAGTGGAGTGATGGATCTACCTATATAGAAAAAAATGCAAGTTTTACCTGGGACATATGAACCCATTAGATTTATCTAGTGACACTGTTAAAAGAAGTATCCAAACATCATTACAAAGGGTTTCTATATCTAGTTTTGTATCTGGAATAAACTTGGATATTTGTGGTGAGTCTGAAGTAATCCACTAAAATTCTGTAAAAGATTAAAATTGGAGGAAAAAACCCTTTGAATTTAGCATGGTAGAGAAACTTATTGTCTGGAAAAGTTTACAAAAGGAATATCAGGTCTTTCTAGTGTAGTTCTTAGATGGCTATGGCCAGTCAATTTTGAAAAATAAGGAACATAAATAATGACATGTGCTTAGTAGTTAGTTTCTTTCACATAATTTATATGAAATTGTTTATTCTAAATCAAAAAGGAAAAACTAAATAAATATGACATATACTTATTAACTGATAATTTTTCATGAACAACAGCTCTTGCCCTACAGAGATGACTCTGCTTTGGTTACTGAGCTCTTTATGTATTGAAAGCTATTACATGTTTATGTGTTGCAGAGAACTAGACAACCTGTATTATTAATTTATATCTTGCATTCTACAAAGTACAGTAATATGCCTATGAGAACATCATTAAGGGTGCCCACTCATTGAGAATGTAGATAACTCCCTGCCTGGAATCAAGAAATCATGTTATGTTATTTCTTTGCCTCTTATTGTTAAAAACATGCCCTTAAAGACACATCTAGGAATGTTTTATTTATAACTGGAATTGAATCTGATTTATTGTTTGGGGAGATTTTTATTGCTATATTACCTTGCAAATACTGGGTAAAAATACTGAAGAAAGAACTGACAATTAATTTGAAAATACAACTTAAATTGAGCTTTTGCTTTACATAGTCATAATTCTGTTTCTAATACAAATAGAAAATTAGGATAAAGTATTTTAAATAAATTAATTGCATTTAGCACTACAGTTCCAATTTCCCCATTGTGTCCATATCCACCCACCCTGCCCACTCCCCCTCCAAAAACACCTGGAATTCTGCAATTTTCATGAGACTGAGCTAAATCTTCCTTCACCATCAGGGATGTGTCATTCAGCTGAATGACAGGCAGCTCCATCCCAATCAGGAGAGAAGAATTTCTTCTATTTATAAATGCTGGTGCCTGACAGCACATTTAATGGCTGGTGTGGCAGACACAGGATGGAAAGTCATTTTAAGGAAAGGACAAGGAAAAAGGGGACAGAGAGATCAGAAATTTCAGCTTGTGGCTGACATGGTAGGAATGTATTCTCATCCAGGTGAACAGAGAAGAGCATCTTGTGACTAGAGGGAAGGGGATTTCACAAGTGATGGCTCTTCAGGACTTGGTACAAAGTATAGGATTAAAAGTGTGTGGCTTAAAACACTGATTTGCTAAGCAGGATTTTACAGCACTTTTAAAATTGCACAATAAAGTGAAGAGATCAGGCACAAAAGAAACACTTTACTTGCATCCCTGAAGAGAAATACAAGAAGACACCAGACTTACTGGATTACAAAAATTGGATGTTCAACTCTCTGGAAGAAAAGCTGATGGTTTTGGTATTTCATATAAGCTGCAATGAGGTTTGGAAGGGAAGTTTGAAATTTTAACCTGAAATGGTTGTTCAAGGTTCAAGTTGATTTTCATATAAATTGTAATTTAGTAGTCCTGTGTTTTAAATACAGAACTGTGTGTTCAAAAATGTAATTATGATAGATAAATATTTGTTAAAGAATTAGATAAATATTGGTTAAAGAAATTGACTTGTTATTAAGGATTGGATATAGGTATATCACATTTTTGGTTTTGTTGTTCCCCCCAGTTCAGGGTAACTACATATAATAGCAAGTACATTTACATATGCAGCTTTCTGTGCTCCCAGCTATTCCGTATTCAAAAGAAATATTACAAAATAATCTGAGAAAGTTCTGAAAACTAAAAATATGTGAACTCTTTGATAGTGGTGCTGATTGAATGTGCAGTAGCTAACATGGGGCAGATGCTGCTTTGTCCTAACCATTAGTGACAGGTGCTTGACCCTCACAAGTCAGGGCCAAAGCCCACTGACCAAGGGAGAGACTAGAAGAGAAGACAGTGGAGATGAAATATTGAAGTAGATGCATTCTTACTGTCAGAAGATTTTTGCTCGCTCCTTTATCGTGGTGATTTCTGTCTGAAGGATTGACTACAGTTTGTTTTGTTTGTTTTATGAGATCTGACAAGATCATGACCTGATGGTTGCATGAAGCAGGCTAAGAATTTTTATTTGTCATTGAAACCCCAGAGTGAAAAGATAAGAGATACGGGCCTAAAGTCAAGGGGAGTTTATCTCATAAGACATCAAAGTATGGTGCTCAGGCCCTAAGAAAAGACTTCAAATGCATTAAAAATGGCAGTGGAAGTTCACAAAAGTAGAGAGAGAAAGAAGAGGGGAGCCTTTTTTTTTCCCTGCCTGTTTCATAAAGGTATGCAGAGAACAGAAGTAGACAGACACAACCTTGTTCTGTGAGTAGAAAATGAGCCATCTCTGTCTCTCAGCATGAACATGTTGAGTTTATCTCCATTGCCTGTGATGTTTCAGCCTTGTTTCCCCAGCATCTACTATCTGGTGAAGTAAACCTCTATGAAAAACCCCCCAAAAACCCAGTGAAAGAAATCCCCAAACTCCTGACTTTCTGCTCTGTATGTTGGCAAATGAATTTCTAACACTGGACCTATTTTCAGCCATTCAAGTTGTTCTTCAGGTTTGAAACTCAAACACTGAGGTGTGACCAAAGGAAACATCAAAAGCATTTGTTGCTCATTTAACCTGCTTAAGTTCTGTTTTGTTTGTTTGTTTTCAGGGAGTTAAAGGTTCTGTAGAGTTTTAGAGCTTTGGCAGTGATTTCTGAATGTTCCACAGAGTAAGGGCCTGCTTCTGTGTTGTGGATTGCCTTAGGAAGGGAAGAAATCCAGAGTAAAATAAGGCTGTAATTACTTCAGAATGAGGATACTTGCAGTAGATTGGCTTTGAGCTGGCCCATTCAAATACATTATATGGATAAATACACGAGGTGGGACTCATCTCTAAAGTCTGTTTGGTACCTAGCGAGGATAAACCACTCTTGTTTAATGCTCTTAATGATGCAAGTGGGCAGCAAAGCAACCATCAGCTCTGTTTTCACTGAGTGAAGTTGTCAGAACATCACAGTTTGCAAAATTTCAAGGCTCAATTACTAAACAATATTTGCAGGGGTGTTTGGTGAAGAGTTCATCTGGAAAGATAAAAAAGTTGCTCCTTCAGCAGAGAATTGCCAGGTTTGTACCATGTGTTAAGAAAAGTGTTTCCAGTAAAGTATTTTACAGCTTTTAGGTGTTGAAGGTGTTATGCAAATAATACTATGATCCAAAATCTAATGCATGTAATATCATTGAAAAATGCATACAAGGTATTCCATCTCAAACATAATAAATATTTTCCAGAAAGGTAATCTGTGAGCCCTGTGGTTTATTTATGGGCTCCAGATAAAATACTTGATTTTTCAAAATTGAGAAAAAAATTTAAAGAGAGGTGAATCCAAACATGCAAATGCATATGAAGTAAAAAAAAAAAAAAAAGGCAATTAAGAGTTTCTAACATAAAAAAATGTTTTAATACTTGAAGAAAAAATGAACAAGAAAACAACATGGCCTGAAAACTTTCTTTTTGAGAGATGTCAGGAATTCAAGTATTTTTTAAGCAAATTGAACAGAATAAATGAATTTATATATCAAAGAAAGAAGAGTGAAAACAAGTAGATTATTACATTCATATTACTGCAATTGTGAAGTAAAGAAATTGTGAGCACGGGGGAGGAACTCATGGTCACAGAGAACAAAGCAGGCTCTAAGCCTATATGGAGGAATGTCTTGGTATCAGTATGGATGTATTAATTACTGGAAGGCAATATTGTAATGACAAGTAATGATGCAGTTCAACAAAACTTGTGGCTGTGCATTAGGGAAAACATGAAAATACCCCTAGCACACTGGAGATCCACTTCCAGTTGGTCAGTTTGTTAGAGACAGAATATGATACTTAAAATATCTGTCCTAGGGAGGAGAAACAGTGGAGAAGTGCTTTTTGTAAGTAAACCAAGCCTTTCCATTTCAGTCCATTCCATTCTTTCTCTCTCTTCATGGTGACACCTAGCAATTTCTTCCTGTTCTTTTGTTGGTGTATGTTAATCCCAGCTTCTGATGTTGCCTCTTCTGCAGCTTGGTTTCCTCAGGAGCCTTCAGAAAGGGATCTTAGAAACAGATTTTTGGAAAATCAGGGTGTTCCGTGAACCACAACTATTATTATTCACACAGCTGCTGACTTTGTCAAAGAACTAAAATTGTTCCGGGTGTTTTGGCTTCTCTCTCTTATTGTCATGCTTAATAATTTTCTTTGGACTATATAAACAAACTCACATCTGTACTTTCTTGATTTATGCCAGAGAATCGGAAAATTGGCAGCAAATTCTCTGCCTTTTCATTTCTTTGTACTCAAATCTGACTTAATCAAGGAGTCACATTCTGGTCTGCACCACCACATGAGGTCCTTTTGAATTGATAGACTTGAAGAATCATGGAGTGATTTGGCTTGAAAGGGACCTTAAAGATCATCTCATTTCTACACCCCCTGTCATGACACCTTCCACTAGACCAGATTTTTGGGCAGACACTCTCCTGCCAAGATGATTTGTTACTTTCCTCATTTTCAGACTGCTCCAGAACCTTTTCTGATGAAACTTTAATTTGTGAGAGCCTCTCTGACCCTTCCCCTCAAAAGAAGCTCCTGGGTGGGTGTAGGAAGTCCTTGAACTCCACTTAATGAATTCCACTGCAAAGAATTAATTTAGATTTCTTGCTGCAGCCTTATCTTACTGGAGGATTTCTTTTCCACCCAGACCCTCTATGAGCCCTTCTCAGTTTGGCAGGCTACTGCCTTCAGATGTGTTTGAAAAGATTTTGCTTCTACTTTTTAAATCTTTAGCAAGCTGTCACTCGAGAGTGGGGTGCATTTTTGTTTGTTTGGTATTTGTTTCTGAGGGGTTTTTTGTGTGGGTGTTCTTGGAGGTTTGAGGATGGGGTGACAGCCTTGTCAGTTTTCTGTTCAAATAGTAGTTTATGCTCTTTTCTATTTTCTTTAACTGTACAGAACATTCATTCAAGAATGTGTTGCTATGCTTTAGTAAACCCCTTTGTCCTTCAGTTTATTCACATATCCTGGATAAACAGAACTTTACTATTGAGGTTTTCCTTTGTGGTTTCATACCTGAATTTTATAGCTTTTCCTACAGTTTGACTGCATTCTTGAAGGGTGTGATGTCCTAAGCTACAGGAATCCTATGATTTTCTTTTGGTCTTTACTTAAAAGCTTTTATTTCACCTTCAAGGTAGTATGTTCTGTTTTGGTGTAAGGTGGTCCTCCCTTCTTGCAAAAGTCATCTCCCTTCTGTAGACTATTTTATTTACATTTTGTAATAGATTAAACCCAGGAACATGTACATGCCAGAATTCTTTAATGGACATTCAGGAGATGTCTTTGCCTCAATGGTGATAATTTTTATGGATTATAAAATACTGAAGATATTCCATATAGTGGAAGGATGGTATTCTGCTGATATTAAAAACCAGTAAACTGGCATATCAAATTAGCCTGAACAAAATGGGTGAGTTAATACAGGATGTATTCAGTGACAGTTTTAAGAAAGTTACACAATTAAAGCCAGTGAGACATAGGTTTATTGAAAATAGGTTTCAGAAATAAAGTCATATATGCAGAATGAGGAACTGCAACAAGAAAAGCAGTGACTCTGGGAAGAGCTGTGGTCACAGCAGGAAGGAAAACCAGTAGGAGCTCCCAAGACTAACGCTGAGTAAAACAGGAGTGCTAATGTAGCTGTGTGGTGTGTAATTCAGGGGAGTGTTAGTGGGAGGATTAAGGCTGTTTTGATCTCATACAATATGCTGACAGACAAGAATAGTGCAGGTAGTCCTTGGATATGCATTATTGAAAGGTGCTGAACATCTCTTTATACTTGCAAAACACTTAACCACATGAAATGTATTTGTTGTGAAGATCAGGCCATATGATGGGAGACTTTGGACTCAATCATTTTCACCCATCTGAACAAGATTGAAGAGATAATTTTATCAACATTCACAGCTGGATTCCAAATACAGGAAAATGCTAGACACTGAATGCCACACCTCTTAAATCTGTCAGAAAAAGTAATTACAAAATCATTTGGCTGGACATTGAAGCACATCTAATGGAAATCAGAAATTAGACTCATATTTAAATGTCTTCCAATGCCAGTAATTAGCCACCAGAACAAACTGATAGTGGATATCTTCAAATCAAGACCCAAAGTCAGTCTGGAAGATATGCTTTAGCAAAACGCAGATTGGTTGGCTAAAATTGCACAGCATCAGTCCTGTGTAACTGAAGAGAACTTAATTTCTCTGATAGACCAAAGATTACATGAGAGAAGCTAATTTTAATTCAATTTTGCCAGATATAATGTAAAATTATAAAAGTACTGTCTGTCTGATATGAAATTTTAGTTACAACTCAAAATTCAGAAACAAGGTGATAGTCTAGGAAACTAATTTGCTAAAGTGCTGTTTCCATTCAATTTCTGTGCATATTGATTTTCTTACTGTTTTGAATCCAGACAAGAAGGGATTAGGTAGTGGTTTGTTGACAGTGATTAAATCAGTTCATGATTTCGTTTGTCTCAGTATCAACAGTGACTGGCATTTCTGCTAAAGGTCCAAATTTCTCATTGATTTGAAGGCTGCTAGGATTGATCACCTTACAGGGTAATTCATAAGGGATTTTGTTCTTTTTTTAACGTAGGAGAATGTTCTTCAAATTGCAAAGTGTGGTTCTCCCTAAAGATTAACAGCACACCTGCAGCCCCGGAAAGAACGATAGACGTGAAATGCAGAGCACTGGTAGGTTACTCAAAATGTTTCATTTCATTCTACTGCATAAGAAGAAAAATGTAAGTTTTATTGTTGTTCTGGCTTCTATCATAGAGGATTAATCAATTTTATTAAGTGACCACACACAATAACTTTTTGAGTAATAAAGATCAATACTTACGAAGACCTCATTTAAGCTCAGTGAGATGAACTAAAATGAATGCTTGAATAAAAATGTCTTCTTTATTGTTTGAATAATTGCACTTTTATTCTGCTGACATCTGCTTCTAATTTTGGATCTCAGATAAGGCTGAATTCTATAAAAACTTCAGTTTCTAGACAGTCCACAACAAAGTAAGGCTCGTGGTAGCTTCCATCCTTACGCATGCCAAATTACTACTGTTGTTTAAATGTCATTAATCATTGATATATGTATTTAATCATGTTTGATTTACTAGATGAATGTATACTTTCACTCTCAAAAATAATTTAATTATGTTAGCCATTTTGGAAGAACAATTACATCATGTTAAGTTGTATGTTCAAGTCACTTATGTAAAGATAAAATAATTGTTTAACATGTTTATGTCATTAACATTTTTTCTAAATTCTATTGTTTCTGATATTCCGCTTGTATTTATCTTCGAATTATACTTTGTAAGGGTTTTATTTTCAGAGCTAATATTTGCTTTATCATCTGGACATCCTACTTTCTGCATGAATTCTAAGATGCTAAAAATACTGCCTTTAATAATGGATGGTGATAACGGGTTCTTTGAATAGAAATGTCTGATATGGTATTTTTCTGCAGGGATGTTTTTGTAAATTAAAGTATGTGATACAAGTACTAGAGGGATATGTCTCCTGGTCACAGATGCCGGGGAGAAGTCTCCTGAGTTGATTTTACATGTGTTTATTTTGGGGGAAAAAATCCAAACCAGTAAGAATTTCTCAAAATATTTAGATACCATTGTTTATGTATCACTTCTAGATTGCTCTTCTTTCCTTCAAGGGAGGTCCTGACTGTGAGTTTCTGTGGGGACACGAAACAGATAATGATGCTTTTGAAGTCTTGATGTTGGGTGAGCGTGCTGGGAGATGTCTGGGACTAGTAAGGGACATGAAAGCTAGACTAAAAGAGTGTGATTTGGAACCTTAAAAAGAACAGTGTAGGGTTTTGTCCCACAGGATCATCAAGTGTCTTGTATACTTTTCTGATCTGAAAACACTGTTAAGGTGGTAAAAGGGGATGCTCGTTTTGAAAGATGTTATTGAGTTCTATTGTATAATAAATTCTTGTTGCCACTGATCATCTCTGGCAGGTGTGGCTGCAGTGCCACATTTCTGTCATTCGGTGGCAGAGAGGATAAGGCGAGGTCTTCCCCTGGTGCTCTGACCCACGTGGGCTCCCAGGATTGTTCAACAACCTGACATTATTGCTTTTCTGTTTGTTGGTTTTTTGGTTTTTTTTTTTTCTTAATGTTTTACACTTGAGAGGTGGCGGGCGTTGACCGAGTGGCGTAGGCCCCCGCCTGTGGAGCCGGCTCCTCCTCTGAGGACGCCAGTTTGTATCCTGGAGGAACTCGCTGTCTCTGTCCGAGCGTGCTCAGCCGTGGCAAGATGAACCTCAGGAGTAAAGGGAGTGGGGCCAGTTCCGCGCACCCTGTGCCTCACCTAAAAAATCCATTGCGCAGGCTTATCCCAAGATCTTCATTCGCGAAGTCCAACCAACAACAATAATAAATTCTCAAGGTGCATTTTAACTCTTCCTATAAATTTTAATCTAATCCAGTGGAAAACTTACAAAAGCCACAGTAAAGTTCAAAATACTTCTGCAGTGTTCAGAGAACTGAAATTCTTGATCTAAGTGGGGATAATTTGGGTAATTCCTTTCTTGGAAAATGAAGGGGACAAAGAAGTAAGTGTACATTTTCTTCACCTCTCTATAGAAAATGTCATAAAGAACTTTTTAATTGATGAGTTTTGAAGATGACATAAATATTTTTGACTAACAAATAATACACATGGTTGGTCTTATGGAATTCTGACTACTGAATATACTATGCCAGGCACTTTATTTTGTAGTGGGAGAGATTTCTGTATCTAATGTAGGTGACTGGGATTATTCCAGCCAGTGTCTCACTAGAGACTGTCAATGTGACACCTGGAAAAAGAACTAATGAAGAATAGTCAAATATGAACAGAAAGCAAATAACACCGGGGTACTGCTATTAGAATGTTCGCAGATCTGGTTCTTGAAGGCTTCTTGGAGGTTAAAAATGGTATTGAAATACTGGAAGAAAGTCAAAGAAATCTACTAAAAGCATAGGGGAATGGAAAAGCAGACCATGACAGATGAATGGTAAGTAGCTTTATCAACTAAGTTTGCCAAAGAAAAAATAGAGAAGAATGTGATAATTCACTAAAGTATATTGAGAAGATAGTGAAGATGTTTCAGTTTTGCTATCCAACATGCATAAAGAGCTGGCAGCCCAAAATTTACATCTGAACATTATTTAATCCTGTGTGGAATATTCTGGTGATGAGAACAATAAAACATTGGAAGATGTTACTAGTGAAAGCAGTAGACAGAGTCTTGTAAAGCTGAGAGCTTGAAATTGCTTCAAAAGCTGATAAATATTTAAAAAGCATAGACACCTTGTACATCTGCTACATCAGTGAGTCAGGTTTCATGAATACAATGATCTCTTTTTGACCTTGGACTCTTCTTCCTTCCTGGCCTTTGGAAAGAAAAGGATTAGCAACATTTGATTAAAAAAAGTAATAATACTGCTTTTGGATGGTAGTTATAGCTGTAATTCAGCATCAAATGCCATAGAAATCATCAGCACGACAAAGGTACTGTTCCTGCCTTATGCAACTGATCAGACTTCTGAAACATCAGAAATTGGCTACAACAGGGGTGAAGTTGGCAGAACAGAGTTTCTAAACGGGCAAGGTATAATGTCTTGCTTTTGTTAATGTGGCCACAGTGCCTGCCAGCACAGAGACAGCAAGGGAGTCCCCAGGGAGGTGAGGGCTGGGGGGCATCCCAGGAGCAGTGGGCATTGTGGGATCATCTAGACATATGTCACCTGGACATCAGGAGTGCTGTAGACATTAATGAGACTTGATGAATATATTTACTTGCAGATTCCAGTTTTGTGTTTGAGGTTTAGAGATGCTTTAGGCCAGCTCAGCCTTTTGTACTTCATAAATGGGTGTCTGACTGTGGCAGGGGGATCGCTCATACCTGGGCTGTGGTCAGGATTCAAGCTGAGTTTGTGACTTTGTACATATTCTGCCGTTTATGGATGTCCTGAGGCACTGGCCATCAGTAGATGCTGCAAAAAGGAGTCCTCTGTTGGAAAGTGCAGAGAACTTTGAAGAAACAAAGGTGGTCTGCCTGGCAGCACTGTGCAATTAACTGTAGCTCAGGTCTTGGTGTCAGGACAGAGTTCGTCTTTTCTGCTTTCAGCACATAAAATCAGCTGAAGAGAAATACCCCGGTTAGGTCTGTACTGCCCCCACCCCAGACTTACAAGGCCTTATGTCACCATCCTCATTTAATTTGCTCAGAATATTCTGTGCTAAGTAGTATTGCATGTGCTTTTTCTGTCTTTTGTGTAATGCTTAATTCTGATTAGATTCATGGTCTTGATTTGGAACAGTTACATTTACCTTTGGTTTGCACAGCTAATTCTGTGTCTTGACATCCTTAAGGTGCAAAATGTCAATATCAGAGCGTATCTGCTGATATCTAACTGAAAGACAGAGATAATTTGTCTTAACTCAAGCTTTTAATAAAATATTATAAATTTACATTTTTACATTGTTGAGACCCTTCTCACTATATATCATTTTTTAATGTATTCTTTCTTTTAACTTAAAATTCTATGTGGAGATTGCTTAGTTTAATGAATCAAACCCAGTGTTATGCTGCTTAAGTCTTGTTAAAACTCTTTTGACCTATCATAGCTAAAATCATCTAAGTTTCTCCTTTGCTAATTAAGCAGATTATGATTAAGCAATTTCATGGAAATAAAAATATTAAAAAAGTGTGCCACACTGAAAAAAATATTTTTAACTCTAGTTTATTTTCAGTTACTTTAGTTACTGTATATTATTAAAAGAAATATCCTTGTTTGAATAGAGGAATTCATTTTACTGGGAGTTTAGTTTCAAATCCTATTGTAGTCCTTGCTGTTCAGTCAATAGTATAGGTTTGTGGGAAATGAGTGAACAAGCGTTTCAATAAAGACCTCAGAATTTCATCCATAAATTGAAGAAAGTGGCTTTTTAAATTTAAAAGATAATAGTGTTTTCCTAGGGGGTTTTTTGTAACATAGAAACCCAGTCATTGCTCTAATTTGAAACTCACCTGTCTCTGAATTAATCTTTTGGCCCATGTGGCCACTAGAATGCCTGCGGCAAATTGCATGGTATGATACTATGATTTAAAGGTCAATACAGTGTTTGAATAAGAAAAATAATGTAATCTCATTTTTCTTTTATATGTGTGCTCATTTTTATCCATGAAGAAAATGATAGTAAAAAAGAAAAAATTGCCTCAAATTTGGTCCTTAATAGTGCAGATACTATTTCATAGTGTCACCTTTAGAGATTTTGGGACAGAGAAGCAGTTCCACTTCTCAGCTTTTCTTTGCGGTTCTTGGTGCTCATGGTATCTCCTGTGGTGGGTAAATGCATGGTGTCAGTACTTTGCAAAGAGCAAAATCAAGGATTGATTTTTAACTTTTGTTGTGGTAATCCCACATGCTTGTATTTCCAAGTAAGAGCTGGATGATGATCTGCTTTTTCAGTGATCAGTGAAACTTCTTTAAGGTAGATTTATTCCTCATTTTTCTCCCTATGTATGTTTTGTTTAGTTGGTGTTTGGGGTGGTGGGGAGAAGGTTGGGTGTTTTTATGTTTGATTGCTTTTTTTTTTTTTTTTCCCCCAACCTGGACATACTGGTACATGATATCTGATTTTCTTTTAAAATTATTCATGTTGTAAAGCATGTAGCTTGCTGATCTGGATGTTTTTCCTAATCCAGGCCCTGAACACTCTGAAATCCACTGCTCACCATTCCAGAAGTAGGAATAACCTTACTGAAAGGGAGATTATCCAGCTGCAGGTTTATTTTCTATATCCTCTGTATTTTAATAGAAAATAAATCAATTGGTGCAGCGTGGATAGATGGTGAGGTTGCATTCCAGCTGTGAAGGATTCCTTCCCGCCTTGATTGTTAAAGCTTGGAAACAGGGGGGCCTTACAAGTGCTTGGATGATAAGCCCATGTTTCAGAGGAAGGATTTGATCAAGTATTGCTAACACTGAAATAACCCCATCAGTCCTAGGGCTGCTTGGACCGAACAGCCTCAACAACTTCACACTGCCCACGCTCAAACTCTTTTTTTTGCCAGCTGACAAGATGAGAACACCCAACATACGTTCTAAGTACGTGTGTCTTTTGTTGGTGCCCTTTGCCTTTCAGCCCACCCTGAGAACCAGTTGCGGCAGTTGGCACTGCTGGCCTGTAGAGAACATTTCCCCACAGTCATTAAAAACTCCAGATATTCTGCAATATGTGAAAACATTTCCATAGCACTGGGCTGGAATTAATTCCAATAAAAAAAAATTCAGATTTGTGAGGCATCATTTCCTATTCTGTCATTTTAGAAAATCATTCTAAGTTCTGTTTTGAACTGCATAATGTGAGGGAGAGTGCTATAGGAGATTTGTCAGCTTTGGCTCCCCTTCTACCCATGCAAATTTCAGGTTAAATTTCACCCTGACAAAAATCATCAACTCTATTAAAAGAGATCAGCTAAAAACAAGTTCAGGGAAAAAGGGAGAAAGTTCCCTCTTATGATTGTTGTCTCTTCAGGAATTTATTCAATTTTACTTTTATGAAAGCATTAACATATTTTAATTTTGTCTTGTCTAGACCAGCCAGAGGCAGTATAATAAATCACAAAGGCAAAGGAAAAAACCTGTAAGAGTGGAGATTGCATAGGATGCAGACGTGTACTTTCAAATGTATATTTGACTTTAAAATCTAATGCTAATACTTTAAAATACTTCAAAATAATGCTAAATCTTTAAAATCTAATGCTAAAATATATTTTAATAGTTATGTAGTGCTTACTCTCTTAGTGACATCTAGACAGAACAGGCTGGGTAAAATTGTTTTTCATCAGAAGCTGACAGCTTCTCAAATTAATTATGAATTCCAAGAATTGTCTGTGCAAACCCCATGAAGTTCAAAAGGCCAAGTAAAAGATCCTGCACCTGAGTCTGGGCAATCTCAGCATAAATACAGGGCTGGAAGATCATGGACTGAGAGCAGATCTGAGAAGGCTTTGGGAGTGTTGGTGGACAAGACCCAGCCCAGGAAGCTAAATGTACCCTGGGCTGCATCACAAGCAGTGTAAGCACCAGGTCCAGGGAGGGGATTCTGCCCCTCTGCTCTGCTCTGGTGAGACCTCACCTGGAGTGCTGTGTCCAGCTCTGGGGCCCCCCAACTGTGAAGGACAGGAACATGTTGGAGAGAGTCTAATGTTCTTCAACCATGGATGGGTCTTTAAGCTCACAGAAGTGAGACAGAACTCATAAGCAAGACATTCATGGGCACTTGCATGTTGTGGATGCTGAGTCCTCACTCCAGCTGCTTTGCTTTACATGTCTGCTCCTTTTGTGTCTTGCTGCATCCTCATTTGGACAGCCCATAGCACCCAAATCTTTGTAACTCTTTCTGTCAAAAAAGAACTGCATCAGGTTTATTCCAACAGTATTTTGCATTTTGTGGTAACTGCATTGTGTCAGTCCATGAGTATAATGTAGAGAACTTGTCAGAAATATCCCTAGTGTTAAAGCAGAACCAACCTGGAATTTAAATTGTCAGTGTCTCCCTTATTAATTTTTTTATTCTTTATTTAAAAGTAAAAAGCATGTAATTAAGAGTATTCTGTAATCATGCAACTTGGCAATTGCTGACTGTAACACTGTTTTCATAGCTGTGGTACATTAATTTTTCATAAATCCTACGTTAAACTGTCATCTGAATATAGTTATGTATATGGCTGATACTTGGATTGTGTTCTCAGAAATTGAATAACCTGAAGTTATGAATCATGCCCTAAGATGAATTTTTGTGATATGCCTTCATGACAATTGGTAACATAAAAAGTATCATTCTCTAAAAGTACCATGGCGATGTGGTTGGTGGAAGGAAAAACAAATTTGAGAAGGTAGTAATTACTGATCTCTCTAACTAAAAGCAGTCTGGCAAATACTTTGGACTAGAACATATTTGTATAGCTCATTAAAAAAATAAAATTAATAGAAATATTAAAAAGTGAGTGAAAATTTTTGATAAATATGTAACAGCTGCCAACCCCCTCCTCTTATCCCTGCAAATGCATGAATCAATTCTGTGATATGATGGCAGGGAGCTAATGTAGATCACAAAATGACAGCTGAACTTTCACTGCAGTTGGGCAAGAATGTGAGGTTAGATCTAAACCAAGTAGTTAGAGGGGATGTTTCATCCAGAGAAGTGGTCATTCTATGAAAAACAACTGTCACGTGAAGAAGGAGAGTTAGCCATGTATGATAAAACTCTGTCAGTCCACAGCTGCTGTTGCTTGTCCTCTGCCTTAGGAATCAAAACAAGAGGGTGTTTTTTCTCAACCATTAAGTACAAAAAGTCCATAGCAAAAAGTTCCTTTTTAAAAACTTGCTCACTGACAGTATCTGGAATACAGATTGTACAACTTAGTGAATTAGATAATAAAGTAATGTGACTGAAAGGAACGCAATGCTTGATCCCTGTTCCCTGGATATAGCTCTGTAATAATTGTGTTTCTAACCAGTGCTAGGAACTTAATACTAGATTTTTAGCTCAAGGCAAGACATGGTTGTATGTACACTCTGTAGGGTTGACTGGGGTGTTTTGTTTGGTTGTTCTTTTTTCTTTTTTTTTTTTTTTTTTTT
>VXAU01003123.1:1287830-1303268 GCA_013399695.1 Formicarius rufipectus | reverse complement strand
TTTTTGTTTTGTTTGTTTGTTTGTTTTTCTTGTAGATAACAATGAGAGGGACCTGAAAGAGAACAGTGAGAATTTCTCCAAAACTGTAGTCAAGTATAAATTTTCAAACCATATTTTGAGGATGTTACAGATGATGATGTGTGATTTTTATTTTTTTTTTGGCAGAAGTCTAACCTTTAAACCTGTCTTGCCATTTTTCAGAGTTGCCAAGAAAATTGGTGGTATTTCCACTGGTATTCCCTACGATGATTACTGTGAATTTGTCAGAACTCAATACTTTCTCTGTGTAATATGAAGGGAAAAGGGATCTTAGTTATTAATTCTATTCCTGTAAATGTTGCCCATCTCTAACAGGAAAACACATATTTTAGATAAGACTCTTTGTGCAGGGGTACTGCTCTTCTCAAAAAATGTAGCAATATCCTTGCTTTTCCAAAATAATATTGCATCTCTAGAACATGGGTTGAAGCAGCTGATAGTTCTTTTCTTCTGGATTTCTGTGGATAGTATGCACAGCTTCTGAAACAGCAATTCAGAATTAAATGGAATCATTACAATGAGCAATGAGTTCTTTTATGAGTATTCTCATACAACATCTGAATCAGATACTTCAATTAAGTATATAAAAAGAGTTGATTAAGAGTTTCATTTGAAAGCAGGTGTCATGTCCAAGTTTGGAAAATGTCACTAACTCAGGAATTGTTTTAAATTATACAATTTTCCTTGATGCTTTTACTTTACTCTAAAACCCAGTCTATTTTAGATAGTTAGGCCTACTGAAAAAGGAATCCAGATCTTTCCTCTATTTAAATGAGAGTAAGCAATGACTGAAATTGTGACAGTATGAACATATTTCTGGTGCTTACTTAATCATCATCTTCACTAGGAAAGAGGGACCAGTGTCTGTTACTGTCTGAGGAATGTTCTTCAGCTTTTTAAAAATTAATTTTCTGCTTGTTTTGAATTTCTGGCATAAAGGTAGATGGAAATCTTTGGAACTGAAATCTTAGGAGGCTAAAGAAAAGGTGAAGTCCTGGTGAGCACAGAGACTAAACTAGTTGAATCTCCAGACCTATTTGTATAAAAGTAACCTAAAAGTCATAAAATTGGTTGCCTGCAGCAAATATTTCTATTGAACAAATTCCAGCTAAAGCTAGATGAGAAAAATGTGGAGTAAAAATTATCACTTCTCATTTTGCATGGAAAGGGATAGTAAACATGTACTCAGTTGTGGAGTTAAATAGACACAGGTATCCCCAAAAATGCCAAGGCAGTGGAAAGAATCCAAGAAAGTTTATTCCAAGGTCGAGAATGCTAAAAACTTACAAGGAAAACCTTCTGGCAATGCTGCAAAAGCACTGGGCCTGAGAGAGAGCACACCTCCTGTTCTTCCTTGGGCTTTATCGTGCCCCCCACCCCAGTTCTCCCTGCCTGCAACTTCTCTCTTCACATTCCAGAGAAGGAGAGAGGCTGGAGGTTTCTCTGGGTTGCAGAAGGGAAAGGAAAAAAACAAAAAAACCAAAATTAACCACCCTTGAGAAGGGCACTTTCCAGGCAGGAGAGGCTTCCTAAGCAACACCTGTCGCCTCAAAGAGAATTCTTCCAGCAAAAAGGATATTTACCCTTACATCAGTGATCGTTTATATATTTCTCTGGGATTTAGAAAGGATAATTCACAGAGAATTTTACCAGTTCAAAGGAACCATCTGTAAAAGCAGGAAGTTTTCAAGTCGAATTACAAGTTGTTAGGTAGTGTTCATTATCCATTAATTAAATTACACTTCCAGTTATTATGAGTTGTTTGTACATTTGCAGGTATTTTTAGTTCTAAATGCAGAGAAAGCCATATTTTTTAATTTTACCAAATGGTAATTATTAATATCTTCAACTACTGACAACATTATAACAATGTACAATTTAAAAAACATGGTTACTGTATTTTACTTTTGTGTTTACTCTGCATTTCCAAGTGGGAAACTGTCGTACAGAGTCATAATTTAGGCTGATAAATCCAGGTTCGTTCTCTCAGATTGCTCAGAAAAATGAACTGCAATAGTTACTTTGCCTTGCAAATATTTTAATGGCTTTATTCAGGTTGAATGCAGAGGTCAAGAAGGAAGTTGATTCTTAAGTTTTAATGTGCAATGTCTAAAAGGCTGGCAGTTGTTGCTTTGAGCACACTTGTTCAATAGCAGCTATTTCATGGAGAAATTTCTAAGTGTGTATCGTTGGTTCACTGAGTCAAGAGAATTTTTAATCCAGCCATATATTTGAAAAGTAGTATTTTCTGTTTTGAGAAGGAAATATGTGAGTTCCAAGCAGGATCTGTACAGCAGGAGATAAGCCAGAGGGGAAGGTCTGTTTTGAGCAGTGAATTATTACTTTCTGCTTTAATAAAAGCACATGCCTGGAAGGGATTGAGTTTGGTTTCCACATAAGTGTGGAGGCAATAGTTTTGTCTCTTCTTTGCCAAATCTTTCTTTCCCTCCCCACCGCCTCTCAAGTCCCTGAGAACCACATGAGTGCCCAGAAGTTGGTGATGTATCTCTGACAGATTCATAGCCCACCTGCGCTTTCACGAGAGTCGCTCTTGCTGAGTTGGAGTTGATGCCGCTGTTGCCCTTTGAGATGGCTCCTGACCAGTGCCACTGTTGCACTGCTTTGAGAAACTGTCTCTTTTTAAAATTGGTCTTCCTATGGATTGTGATGATGTCACAAGAGCTAAAACCTCCAGCAAGTCACTCATGAGTGTGAAACAAAACAAAAGACAATTTGCAAATCAGACTTTCTAAATCCATTGTGTATTTTGAGCATGTTTACACTATATGATTTTGAAAATGCAATTCCTTCTAATTAATGCAACTGGTAGGTAAGTGAGTGAGCTCTTCAGTGGTAGTTTTAAAAGGTCCCTGGCACAGTGTTGATGTTTACACATAGATCTAAGAATAGGCTGTGAGCGGAGGCACATAGAATATTTGCTTCTGCATTTAGCTGGGGTCATTAAAGTTGATGGTGGTATTATAGTAATTAGTCATTTCTGTTACTCTACTGTAAAACCATTACATTCTGCCAGGTGCTTGTGAGTTTATTTTTACCATGTGTTTCTGAAGGTCTTCAAAGCATTGGAATATGGGCAATGCTGGTCACTGCCTTTTCCTGATCAGTTCTGAGCAAGCCGGTACTCAGAATTTCACTGACATAGCATTTGTCATGTTTGTGATTTCATGTCACATGAAGCTTTGTCACCTCACCACATCAAATTTTCAATCCAGGACAGTTAATCTAAGTATTAATCCAGTATTAACCAAATAGGTTAAGTTATATTAGACAAAGTTCGCAGAAGTATTTCTGTTGTTTAGGTTGCTGACTTCATTATGAAAATCATCATCAGTCACCAAGACTGACAAAGTATGTCCTAGTCTGTTGAATTTAGGAATTTATGACATTATTCTAACTTAATGTAGCACTTGAAAACAATTCAGTGAGACCAGCAGAAAATAATTGCAGGTAACTGTTGTAGCATTATATGGGCAGATACAATTAGTTCAGGGACTAAAGCTTGCTGTGGTCTGTACACTCCGAGTCCAGGAATAATAGTGCACTTCTTTGGTAAATAAGGGAGTGACACGGATTTACTTAATACTTCACCTGCATGATGTTCATGAAGAGTAAGATTCAGTCTAGATCAGAGAGAAATGATTGAAAAAGACAAGTTTTGCTGATTGTCTATATGATGTATCAGAAGCTATTTGGAAACTGAAAGTGTCCTAAATTTTGCATCTCCTTAACTTCCCTGAAAGATTTGAATGGTTGCAATTGGTGATTGTCACTCCTTTGAGTCTGATTTTGGGCAAGTACCTCTTTAGGATGACATGCCTGAAGAATTCACATATTACAATTCCATGAGACATAACAGGCTCTTCAAAAATTCATTGGTAACTGGCACCTCTCTTGACTTCATTATCTAAGAGCAATACAATTCAAACTTTGAAATACTTCACTTTCTAGTGCTTTTATTGAATGACAGTAACCTTAAGTATTTTGCTCTGATGTTATGGATATGACAACATCTGATGGAGATGAGACTTTCTGGGAAAAAAAAGGAGAAATATCTCTATTTGAGCCTGGATTTACATCATCCCAAATAATCTGTTGCTCAAGGACTGTAAATATATCTGTTGATTTGATTCAAACTTTTTTTTTCTGCCATTGGCACCTCATCTATTACATGCTTGTGTCTGCACTGCAAAGTGACCCATAAGAACGATAAATAGGAGCTGTGCTGAAATCTGTCACTTGCTGAGTCATGCTTTCCAAAAACATTGATGGCAGACGATGTAAATGATTTTCCTGTGAAAGCCTCTGAAGGTTAATTTGATCCTTTGTTACATTAATTCAGTGGCAGGTGTCAGATGCAGCTCAGCTTTCTACAGCCCAGAAAGCTGAGTGTATCCTGGGCTGCATCCAAAGCTGTGTGGGCAGCAGGTGACAGAGGGGATTCTGCCCCTCGGCTCTGCCCTGGTTAGACCCACCTGCAGTGCTGCCTCCAGCTCTGGGGTCCCAGCACAGGAAGGACATGGACCTGTTGGAGCGAGTCCAGAGGAGACCACCAAGATGATCAGAGGGATGGAGCAGCTCTCCTGTTAGGAAAGGTTGAGAGAACTGGGACTGTTCAGCCTGGAAAAGAAACGGGTTTGGGGTGACACACCGGTGGCCTTGCAGGACCTGAAGGGAGCCAACAGGAAAGATGGAGAGGGACTTCCTGTGAGAGCGTGTAGTGACAGGACGAGGGAGAACGGCTCTAGATGGAAAGAGCAGCTTTATATTAGGTATTAGTAGGAAGCTCTTTGCCATGAGGGTGGTGATGCACTGGGACAGATTTGCCTCTGAGAAACTGTGGATGCTCCATGGCTGGAAACTTTCAAGGCAAGGTTGGATGAAGGTCTGAGCAACTTGTGGGGGTTGTCCCTGCCCATGGTAGGGATTTGGAACTAGATGATCTTTAAGGTCTCTTCCAACCCAAACCATTCTATGATTCTGTGATATCCTTCCCCATTGGCTCTGGTAATGGAAAATATTAACTTCCTCTTATATTTTTTCACTTGGACTCTCTAACTCAGTTCAGCTCTGACAAACCAGGCTCCTCTATGTGGTGGCTTAGGAAACTGAGCTGATCACTGAAAGTGCCTGCCTTCAGTATAGATGTTGGCAAAAAGTAGCTGTAATTGATAATTTCTTCTTCTAACACAGCCGGATCTGGAAAGGAAATTTGCCTGTGGTCTCAGGAGGATGGAGAGTTATTGAGCTTCGGTCTCTGTGGACTCAGACATTTCCTTGATTTTTAATATTCATTAAGATAAGGATAAGCATAGTTATTACTTTCTCGGTTTTGGGAATTTGGGATATGAATTTTACTTTGAGTCAGTCTGTATCCCCTTGTCAGATGTTTTTTTAGAATTATCTTAATATAACATTTCTTTTCAAATTCAACTCATCTTTGATACAACTTCTATCTATCTCTGCAGGGAAGTCCATGTAGGTGTGTATTGTTTAGTCATTAGCTTTTCCTATATGTGTTAGAACTTGTTGCAATATCAGTTTGGCTTGGGTTTCTCAATGTGCATGTTTTGTTTTGGTGGAGCTGAGAACACCAGATATAGCTTCAGTCACAGAATATAATGCTTTTTCAGTCCCCCCCTTTACTTCCCTTTCAGAAAAATATGTTTTGCAGTCATCTCTTGCAAACACTGATTTCCCAGTTTGTTTGCTTGGTACAATGTCTAGTCCCTGTTAAGAAGTCAACAGTGTAGTAATTTTTAGTCAGTGAGCTTAGAATGATTGTAACAACTTATGAAATAATCATCCTTGTATTTTGTTTTAGGGCATTCTTTCTTAAGCACTAATGCAAATTTCAGCTAAAAGAAAGTCAACTCTGTCTGATTTTTCTATGTAAATTTATATGTAAATTTAAACCTGAAACTAATTGCCCTGTTAGCCTCTGATATTAAATATCCTGGGTACATTTTTTCCTTCTAGTTAGTTTCCTGTACTGCAATAGTAATAAAAACAGAGTCCTTACTAAGCAAGTTTTCCAAATATATAATTTGCTTAAGGTGTTTTGTCCTATATTTCAAGCATTTCAATTTGCTGTTCTGATAGACTCTTGATGAACAGTTGGTGCCTTTTTGAAAGCAGGTATTTTATAAGGCAAAATATGTCAAATAAAACGGGAAAATACAATTTCAAGATAATGGCAATGCTGTGGTTCTCTGTCTTCGTAACCCTGCCTGGAAAGGAGAGGGTTATCTTTGCCATTACTTTACATCACATAGAGAGTAAAAAAAGTAAAAAGGGGCATGTACAGTGAGGGAAGCAGTTCACTTCACAAGGATCTGGTCCATTAACTTAAAAGTGACTAGGAAGCCTGAAGGACTCACCCCCTCAAGACAGAGGAGGTTGGCACTTCCACATGTCTGAATGATCAGCGTGGGAAAGGCCCAGCTGAGCCTGGATGTGTGTGCCTGGATGAGAAATAAGTGGTGAGGTGTGTCTTGGAGGCACGGTGCATCAAGCAGTTCAAGAGCTAGAACTGATTCTAAAAGTGATTTGACCAAACTGGACCGAGCTATGTTCAGCATGGCCCTGAAACACTGCCATCAACTCTGCTGTTCAACTCACTTGAGTCTCTTTTGTTCCAAGAAACAGAAATGAATAAATGAGAATATGACAGGAGACTGTAACTTGACTCCTACTACTGACATAGACACACTGATGGTTGAAAGCTCTGATCATTTGGAGCCTGTGGAAGAGAGAAGGCCAAGGTCTATTTTTTTGGTAATACTGCCAACATTCCAAGTTCAGTCTTTGGAGTAGCAACATTCCTGCTCATCATCAGGTGTGGCACAGAGAAAGAAGACCCTTGTTACTTGAAGATCAGTGATTTGGTCAAGGACTTACAAAGAGAAGAATTTCTGCTGCATTGTCTCACCAGGCCCATAAAAAGAACTGGATTGCTGCTTACCTGACTTGAAATGGAAATTTGCTTCCAGAGCAGTAGTTTGGCCAACTTGGGAGCAAATACAGATGCTTTCATCTCAAGGTCTATGGATTGGGAAAGCTACAATGTGAAATGAATATCATCTCCTTAATGAAACTGGATTTTAATTAAAAACAGTTCTTGTAACGCATAAGAATTGTCATTAGTATCTTACACACTTTGGCCAGCTACTGCTTTTATTGACACCTGCTGATGGTAAGAATAGGATTATTACTGAAGTTGGAACACAGAGAATTGTTATGCACATTAATTGCAGGATGTGTCCATCTTCCTGTAAGTTACCTTGTAGAACTTAGGAGAGGATTAGCTGATAGTTCAGTGTAGTGTATACACTAATAAAATGTAAAATTGCATGTTGTGGAGATAATTTAGGTGCGGTTGTCCAAGGAAGGTTATAGAGAAAGGGATGATGAGAAAATCTTTCATGTAAAATGTGTCAGGAAAATACTTCAGCAAACAGGGATAATATCAAAAATGGTCAGTTGATGATGGTGAGCACCTTTTGAAACAAAGTCTGGTTTACAGAGTATTACACCTGTGCATGGACTTGGGCTGTTACTGTAGGATGAAGTGTAAGCAGTCAACTGTTTGTTCAAGTTCCACAGAAAATAAGTGTTACCTCACATTTGCATTTCATTTTATTTTACATCGTGTGAGATTATTTCTAATTACCTGCACTAGACAAGAAGAGGGGCACCAAAAGTTATAAAGGAATAATAACATGATGTGTTGCACAAAAGTACCTCTATATTGAGCACTGGAAGTCTTGATACAAGAAATAGTTTGAGGAAAGAGATTAATTCTCTTATTTTCTCAACTTTTACATTTTTCCTCTGTCAAATGTTTATAAAAAACACACCACTGAAATGTGGAACTTAATTAATGACTATAGATGTGTTTGGAACTTGCCTATGATGTTACTTACCTTGTTATTCTTTCTGATAAAACGGTACTTCAAAGAAAACTAGTGCTCTTAGCAATTGCGTGGGTGTTNTACATCCTACTGATAAATATACATCTGCTCTTACTGCCATCCTTGAAATAGATCTTTGAAACATGTATGGCAATTCCAGCAAAATTCCAGGAAATTACATAATCTTAGGCATTCCTTTATACTGGCAAGAGAACACTGTTTTACATTTTGCGAACACTGGCAGTATAATATTTCCTTTGTGTATAAGATTACAAAGATTTCTTTGATAGTTACTTCTTTTTTCCTAAATCAGCTGTCCAATATTTCCTTTTTACTGTAAAAGTATTTCTTCAACATGGCATGTAGATGTTTTACAGTAAAATTGTTACGAAGCTTTTAGCAATAGACTGGTAGATAGATTTAGAAACTTGTTTACACCAGTAAAAACTATCTATCTGAGCTTTAAAGTATTTTATGGCAAATTTAAATCCCATTTTACTGATGCAAGGCACTTAAATGATTTAAATTGTTGGTGTAATCTTGCCATCTGTAAAACATTAAACATGTTTTATGTGTGTCCCAGTAGTCATTGTCCATAAATGTAAATGTGTAGAAATTTCCCAAATCATAGGTAGGCTCAAATCAGTGTAAGGCTGCTCTGTGTGGGATCATAAAAGTATTTCATATTAATCTTCCATGTGTTATTATTTTAAGAGATATTTTATCTTTTTCTTCTTTCTTATTACAATTTCAATTCTTTACTTTTTGCAAAAAAAATACATGGAAAAATTTTGCTGTGAGAAACAAATCACTGTGTTTAAAAAAACCCAAACCCATGCACTTTGAAATCAACTGCAAAGGAAAGGGATCCAAACAGGGAGAGACATAAAGATAGGTACAGAGAAATAAACACATATCTCTCTGGTTTTATTTTGTCTCTTTCTGTAGATGAATATATACGAACAAAATCATACATATTTATATATGTGTATCTCTGTACATGTGAGCACAACTGTAGGTATGCCTCCTGCATTATCACTATGTTCTTCATTAATATATTCCTTCTGGCCTGTTTAAAGTGTTTTGTTTCATAAAGTATATTGATGTTTACACACAGATGATACATAGGATGAATTTACACTATTTTTAGCCTTACAGTGGAGAAGGGGGCCGTTGAAACACTGCTGGATTCTAGGAGCTGTGCAGAGTGAGCTGCTTCTGCCCAGTTCCTGCTCATATTAGGGGTGTTCCACATGTAAAGTGTGCAAATTTAGCTAGCCAGGCCACTTTGGTCCCCTTTTATTAGAGTAACTGGAATTTATATGCATCTTTAATGATATCCATGCTTTCCAGATGGTCAAGGAAAGATGTCCGTTCCCTGAAGTCTTCATAGACTTTAAACAAAGATACAGAGATCATGAATGAGGGAAAGGGTCTAATGGAATGAGAGAGGGAATATTTATTGTGGTGGTGTTACTTTAATTTCATGTTATGATGCGGCATATAAATTAAGAGGCCGAATTCAGCCAGAATCATTTGCCAGCTTGCAAAGTAGACATTTTCAATTGTCTGTGCTTGGCTGTTGGGGAGCAGCTTGGAGTTTTTACCTGGTTTACCTGATTTTTACCTGATAATAGCAGATCAGCTTGAGAGGTATGTTTTTACACACCTTGGCCATATCGTGGAAGGTCATGCAGCTTGTTAGAATGCAGATTAGCCAGAAAGACTTGAACTTTTCCTTATTTATGGAATTAAAGAGCTTACAATTTGAAGGTTGTCTGAAATGTTTCTGAAATGTTTCTTGCTGCAGCATGTCTTCTTTTGGGTTACTTCACACATCAAACAAAGGCACAGCCTGGGTTTGCATGAATGTAAATGATGAGTCAGCATTTTATACTTGTTTGAGAAATACCTTTTGCATATAATGGCTCATAATCAGTTTTGTGGGTTTTGGTTTTTTATTTCTCTAGGATTCTGTTGGAGTTAATATTCCCATTACAAATGCTACAGATAAAACACTTGAGATGAGTGTGGTGCTGGACAACCCAGCCCTTGATGGACCAAAGTCTTTCACTCTCCTGCCCAAAGACACATTCTTGTATCACCTGGAGTTTTCCCCAGTTACTCTTGGCACTTCCCATGGGAGGTGAGTCGTAAAGTTTTGATCCTTGTGATTGTGGCTGCTTTGCTAATAAGTGAGCTAATTGCATTGAAACCTCAGTCACTTTGATGCAGATACTGCCCTAACCCCATCCCCCAAAAAAGTAATAAATATAATTAAGAAAATTTCCAACTTTAAATATATTGCATCCCAAGCAGCACCTTTCCTCTGAAGGGAAAAATGTTATTGAATGGCAGTAGAATAACACTTGTTGTTCTGGTTCACTGGAATTTAGTGACAAATGTTTTAGAAATTTACTTAATATTAGAAGCCCCAGCTGAAAGTTTCAAATTAATTGTTGGCTTTGTAAATTCTTAAGTTCTGTAAAGGGAATAACACAATTTCTCTTTTTTTCTGATAAGGAATGAAATTAAAACAACATAACTAAAACCAGATGAAGAACCCTTTAACAGTCTTCACTTAAATCCATTTACCTTCATAATCTTCCATTAATTAACAATGATGTACTAAATGAATATGGAGAGGGTTTAAATTACAATTTTTTTGTTACATTGGACCCAATGAAACCATGCAGGTATGATAATTAGCAATATAAAGATAGATGACCTCTTGGTCTTGGCAAGTCATTGAACAGTGCAGAATTGCAAAGCTTATTTTCTTGGAATTTGGTTACCAAAGCATTATTTCGTCAAAGGGCTCATTGAAAAACAATTACCTGTTTTTCAGTTTTCTCAATTGACTGCCAAAAGTGTGGGGGTGGAGAAGAGGGTGGGGCAGAGACAGATGACCAGTGTTGAAAGACTCAATATTTACAAAGTCAAAATCCATTCAGAGTTTTATTCAATTTGCTTGTACTGATTTTTCCAAAGAGCAGAATAAAGGCAGGTCTTGCTGGGCTTCACAACTATACTGTTTTATAAAATTGTTGTCACTCCAGTATCTCTTTTTTTTTTTTTTTTTTTCCTGGTGGAATTTGTAGAAATTATGCATTCTGAAGCTGAAGATAAGAAAAGACTTCTTTGGGGTTTTTTTTAATACCAAATAATATTTCTGGTATTTTTCAAGTGCAGAATTTCCAAATAATAAAATAAAGGTTTGTTTTAACTGGCACAACTTTGGGCTCAGATTGGTGGGCTGGGACTTTGGGGGATATGTGCAAAGATGACATGAAGCTCACCTAGATATACTCAACACAATTATGCAGTATTGTTCTAGAAAAGTGTCTAATAGCTCCTTTAAATTGCAATAGCTCCCAAGAACTACAATTACAGCTGGGCAGAGGTACTTCCACATCACATCACATCCACATTATTTATTAGCTGCTTTGCTGAAGCCATGCTCTGTTTGCTTTGCTATGTCAGCAGCTGGGAGGAACTGTCGGACTACTGATTGTGGCAGGTGCACCTTTTCACGTGTTTGATTCTCCCCTGAGCTGTTTCATGCTCATTTCTAAAGCTCTGTTGGCACAGAGGATGGTCTGGAACCATAAAGTCATGGAATGTACATAGTTATCCATCATTCAGAAAAAGAACTCGTCCTTAGTGGGTCATGGGTTTGCACACTGTGTTTCTTTTAGGTTTTAATATGCTTCCACTGCTTTGTTTTGATGTTGTTATAACTCTGCTGCTCAAAAAACCCCAAGAAATAGAGAAGTAATTCTGCAGTAGAAAAGAACTGTGTTAGAGTGTCTGTCACAGAAATATATTGCTGTACATATCCAACCTAGGAGCAAGAGATTTTTAGTCATGACAATTTTGATTTTATTTATATATATATATATATATATGTGGACTATTCCCTTGAAACATATCTCTTCTTCATGGTCATAGAAAGGTATCTACATCTATTCCTCAGCTTTCGTCACTAAATTTGAAAATATTTTCCTTTTTGAAATGAGTGTATAGTATTTCTTTTACTTTGCCCTTTAATTTTAAAATGGCTAAGAAGAAAATACCATGACGTTGAAATGAAACGAAAGCTTACTCTTTTAAGTTGAAATCTGTTATATTTTTGACAAAAGCAAGCAAGGAAAAAAAAACCCCACGCAGGAAATAACTTTTAATACTACAGTTTAAAAAAAGATGAAGAGATTTTGTTGCATCAGTAATTCTAAGTATTATTAGTTTTCATAGCTGAATTCAGATACCAGCAAGAAGTGTTAGAGGAAAACCGGGAGCTAAGTAAAGAATTTATTGTATTGAAGTCATTAGGTTTTCCCCAAATTTGAATCTGTATATTTTTAATTGTCTGAACAAAAGCTGTATCAGATTAAGCTTATGTATCTGTTTTCAGTGTCATATTCCAGTCTGATGTGCTTGGAGAGTTTTGGTATGCCCTGAGGTTGAGTGTGGAGAAGCCATGGCCAACCAGTCTACCTGAAATAGAATGTGAGCTTGGAAAGTAAGTATGTAGTTCAAAATGCTGGACTGGGTCACTGGTTTTAAGTATCATGGAAAACTTATGAAGAGTTTACATCAAAAAGTCAGAATAGTGCTACTGCAGTAGTTTGCAGATAATTTTCCTATATATATGAGTAGGGAGGTAAAACTTTCTTTGTGGAATAACAATTGAAATGAAATTGTAGCCTATGTGTGAACTTCCTCTGATGTCTTTATATAGACATCACTCTGAAAATACTGCAGAGTGTAATAATCAGGATCCATAATACAGAGTTCTGTCGGTTTGCTTTATTTTCTGTTTCTTTTCCTTATTCTGAACTAGGAACATACTGAAAATTCTTCTTTACAAATGCTTGTATAGCAACTAGCCATTTCTTTTAACCTCTCAGGAAATGGCAAAATAATAGAACTTCTGACCTGCAGGTCCCAAGGGTAGACATGTTTGGAACACTGCAAGTGTCAAGAAAATTAACTGCTTAGAGAAATGAACCCAGTTATTAGGATCCTTCCACAAAATTTCAGCTTGCATTTTGATAGCATGATGTCCAGTTATGACTTCAAAAACAGAATCCAAAACTTTAGGATGAGACTTTCAAGAATGTCAGAATTTCAGTAGTGCTCTTCCACCTATTACCTCCACTTACTGGTAGGTTCTGTGAACACTCTGCTCTTTAAATGCCAAATTCCTCTTACTTGTTTGTATTTTATCTTTGACTAAATCTGTAGTTAAAATACATTTGGACTGAGCACAAAAGTTGTTAGAGAGAACAGCATGAAAGTTTACCCGATCAAATTTTTGTGAGTGAATATATTCTGCTACTCAAATATGACACACAGACTGGAGATACCTGACAATGTCTTTGTTACTATGTTCTAAAGAAACCAGATCGTGCTATTTCCTGATTTTTACTTGAAAATTCTGAGCTATCTGGAGTGAAAACCACTTTTTCTCTGCTATGTAGGCTGATGGTGTTAGGAGTTAGAAATTACTTAAAAACCTTTTCAGCCAGACTGTCTGGCATTTGTAATTTTCTCTAGTGTGCACTACATGCTCAAATGGTCTGGCTGAGAATGGCAAATCATCCCTTCCAACTGCAAGTAAATTGTATGTCAGAAAAGCTAAACTCCATTAATTGCAACTCTTGCCTATCAAAACTCTTATCTCAGACTCATTAAATTCCATGTTTTCTTTTTTCAAATGAGATTTCACCTTACAAGTACATGCATGTCCTCAGTCCTATGCATATGTAAATATGCTTAGGAATTTTGTGTTCAGTTCGCAGTTCCTCAGTGCAAGAAAGACAAGGAGCTACTGGAGAGGGTCCAGTGGAGTCCAGAAAGATGGTGAGGGGTCTGGAGCATCTCTCTTATGAGGAGAGGCTATGGCAGCTGAGCCTGTTTGGTCTGGAGAAGAGGAGGTTGAGAGGGCATCTCATCAATACATTTAAATATCTCAAAGGCAGGTGCCAAGAGGACGGTGCCAGACCCTTTTTGGTGGTGCCCAGTGACAGGACAAGGAGTAATGACCATAAACTAAAACACAAGAAGTTTCACCTCAACATGAGGAAAAACTTTATGTTGAGAGTGGCAGAACACTGGAACAGCTTCCCAGGGAGAGCATGGAATTTCCCTCTCTGGAGACATTCTAAACCCACCTGGATGTGTTCCTGTGTCACCCGCTGTAGGTGCCCCTGCCTTGGCAGAGGGGGTGGACTGGATGATCTCCAGAAGTCCTTTCCAACCCAAAAGACTCTGTGAAATTAACTTAATCCACATTTGCCCTGGGCAGAGAGTGCTGGGAGAGCAAAGTACTGTTCAGTTGAATTATTAACAACAGCAGCAATAACAATAAAGGATAACAGGAAATTAACAGTAGTCTTTTTCACATATCTATTTATATAAATATTATAAAACAGTGTAACAAAGCTAGCGAACTTCTTCCTTTTCTGCTTTCACTGTCTGCCATATTCTTGGTTGCATAAAGTGTCCTTCTTTGTGTTTAGTTACTTCCTTCAACACTCCTTTTTCCAGAAATCTGTTTCTATTGTGTCATCAGCATAATGTTATCAGAACTCTTCTTGAAGTGCAACGTGTTGCAGAATGGCCATTGGCACTGAGGTTAGATTACTAAGAATTGCACAGTTTCTTTTAATTCTTCTTCAAATTTCCTAACATTTTGGGGTTATCACAGTCAGATCTGCTTTTTATTTCTGCCAAGGTAGATTAAGCACATCCTTTAGCATATGTCTCTAAGCAAAGGAACCTTCTCCCTGATGCTTTCCCTCTTCATTTATCCATCCTGGTATGGCTCCGCAGCAGAGTCATTGAAGATGAATCAGTCAAATTGTGTTCAGAGTGGCCTTGAATATACTGGCACATGAAACAGCTTTTCCCAGTACAACCACGAGAATCAATCTGTGTGGTGTGGCAGGGGCTCTTACTGGAATCTGACCACTTGAGGAACCTCTAAGAGTCACGTAATTGTTTACTGAAATTTCAGATAGTCCAGCTCTGTTTTCCCTTCAGTGTGTTACGTGTGAAAAAGATCAGAGGGAAAAGAAAAAAAAAAAAAAAAAAGGGATAGAGATGGCAAAAGTGACAGATGGGAATTAACAAATGAATCCAAAGTTCTTATGTGAAAGTTTCCTGGTATTTGTCTACTCTCTGCTCCTCTGAATGTTGCTTTTTATATTTTCTTTTTCCTTTCTGATTTAGCTATGATTAACCAACTAATTTTTTCCAGAGAATTAATATGTGGAACAGTCTGGCATTTGACCTGCCACAGCTTTGAGTAGAGGGAATATCCACTAGGTAGATAAATTACAGCAAGACCAATATATGGATCTCATTTTTCAAACTTATTTACTGTTTTCACTGATTCACCTTGAGTCTCTGTTCTGTGTCCCTTACAATCAGGATGTAATTTATGGTCATATAACTTTGTTAA
>VXAU01003123.1:1238784-1287801 GCA_013399695.1 Formicarius rufipectus | reverse complement strand
GGATGTAATTTTTGGTCATATAACTTTGTTAAAAAAAAAAAAAAAAAAAAAAAAAAAAGTTTTGATTGGAACAGAGGAAATGTTGGGAGTCTTATGAATTCTTTTAAAAATTGTGCTTCCTATTGAAAGTATCTCATATTTCTTTTTTAATTAGAAAATGAAGAAGGAAAGTCTGTAAAATAGAGGGCCAGCTGATTTAAAGCACGAAGCAGGCAATCAGCATACTCCAGTCTTTGTTTTGGGGGACACACAATACTCATTGAAATACATAATCTACATGTGTAGCATAATGATTCTATGGTTATGCTGTAATGAACCACACACAAATTGTACAAAATGGAACATTGAATGAATTTCGAATTTGTTGTTATTTAAAATGATTATTAATATTAAATAATGTTATTAAGGATGTGTCCACACTAGTGGAAAAATGCTAATGAAAAAACCATTATTTTTATTCTTAAAATTGCTAAATTTTCAAGAAATAAAAAAACCCCAACCAACTAACAAACAAACACCAAAATGCAGTAGAAGAAGCTTTGTAATTAATTGTCATTGTGTATATGTTTTTTTTCCAGATTGGCTCGTGTATACATACCTCTTTTTAATTCTACTCATCAAACTTTGGAACTAGAGATGTTTAACAGCAATCCTATCAATTTTTCAGTTGAGACTGACAAAGAGCACTTTGTAAGTAAGACTTTCACAAAACTGATAGGAGAGAGCATTCTTTTCAAAACAAAATGGTGTATTGTACTGTGGGTTCAGAATATACAGTCCTTCAGACATTATAGGTATGTATTCTACAGATTTTATAGCTTGCGGACAAAAATAATTAAACTTGAAAAGCAACTCGAGCTGAAGGACAGATGTTTTTCCACTGGAATGCTTTATGAAGTGGTTTTGAGCAGGAAGTGTAGGTTGCAAATAATTTAGGAGATACTAGATGGAGTTGTAAACAAAACACTTGATTAGAACTTCACAAGTATCAAAGAATCAAAGGATAACTAGGTAAATATTTAGGTTAGTAGATAAAATGTTAATGGAAGAATATCTCATAGTCATGGCAGTTGCAATGGACTTGCAGGACCTGTGAATAATAATTCGATCAATACAGCCACAAATAAGCTTCACACAAATACCTAGGATAATTTCATTCTCTGAACTCAGTCACCCCAAGACTGATTTCTCCTGAGAAAATCTTAACACTCCCACTATTATTTTTCCTCCTCCATCACAGAAACCTCTCCATCTTGCTGCCAAACGTTTATGCCCTTTTTTGGGCTAAGTCTGGAATAGATTGGATCAGCTTTCCTATTTCCATTGAGATTGGCTAGAGTCAAATTGGTCAGGGTTCAGAAAATCATTTGTTACTGACCATTGATTGCTAGTTAATAGTACAGATCCTATAAGGAACTCTTTGGATATTATTAACAATTAATTCTAGAAAAAATATGTCATTTCTCTGATGGGGAGATGAGAACAGGGAGGACAGATGTATGGAAACTGGTGCAAGGGGTTAGGGGAACCTCTGTTGTGAATGAGTGGTGTTGAGTGCATTGTCTCAGGATGTGAATTTAAAACCTTTAGCATTTTAGGAGAAAAGGAAGAAACCTGTTATGGACAGGAAATAAATGGCAGTTGCATCTTTTCTAGATGTGAAGCAGGTTGTACAGGGGAGGCATACACCAGAGCTGGTTGGTCCCTTCCAACCTAAACTATTCTGTGATTTAATGATTCTATTTCTGTAAATGGGTATAAGGGTGAGAGAAAAAGGAGAGGAATATTTTAATAAGATCCTAAAATAAAGCGGAGAAGATACAAAATGGATTGTATGTAGAAAAAATAGGAATGCCATAAAGTAATAACATGTGCAGTTTTGGCTTTCAGAAGCTAAACAGCTTTCAGCCTCAAATATATCAGTACAACCAGACCAAACCTTCTTAAAAGGGGCTGAGAAGATAACAGCTGAAAGGAGATCACACTTTCTCAACTGCCCTTTATACCGCTACATGGGATTCCATTAAATTAAAAATATAAAGCATGAAGTGTTTCTTCTAGTCTGTCTTTTCTGCCATGCATGTTACCACATTTTCATACACCATGTTAAATCTTGACATGTGCTATTACTAATAAGTTCATCAATTGGTTTTTGAATAGAAGCTAAGAAGCATACTGGATGCAAACTATATTAATTGTCTGGGAGTATTGTACATTGGCACAAAAGTTAGATTTAATTAGATTTAATTATAATGACTTTTGGCTGCTGCAGATTGTGTTTTACTTTGTGCAGGAAATTAACAGCAGCACAAAAATCTTCTGCTTTCAGCTTTCTTAATTTATCAACAGAGATTCACTGATCACCGATAACTACATTGCTTTGCTTAGAAGAAGACACATTCAGCACTAACTGCAGTAATTTTCCATCTTTTCTCTTTTGTATATCCCGTATATCAGTTATAGACTGAATTTGGAAATGTCCCTTGTTGGTGACAGTAGTTCTTCCAGTTAAAGAACAGATTTGGTAAATTTGATATATGCAACTACCTAATATTTATTTTGTGGGTCTGTCCCATTTTGAACCTGCTTCTTCCATTGGAGACCCTTGTTTGGAAATGTTACGTGTTTTCCTTCAATTCTGATGACAAAGTCAGGCGGTGGCATTTAAATCACAGAATCACAGAAGGATTGGGATTAGAAGGCTCCTCTGGAGATCATCTTAATCCCACCCCCACTGCTAAAACAGGTTCACGTAAAGCCTGTTCCACTGTTTGGGTACTCTGATAGTAAGGAAGTTTTTCCTCATATTCAGATGGAACTTCCTGTGTTTCAGTTTGTGCCCATTGCCCCTTGTCCTGTCACTGGGCAGCACTGGAAAGAGTTTGGTCCCATCCTCTTGATATTGCCCCTTAAGATACTGATACACATTGATGAGATCCCCTCCCAGTTGTCTCTTCTCCAGGCCCAGCTCCCACAGTCTCCCCTCATCAGAGAGATGCTCTAGGCCCTTCATCATCTTTGTACCCTCTACTGAACCCTCTTCAGTAGTTCCTTGTCTTTCTTGAACTGGGGAGCCCAGACCCGGACACGGCAGTCCAGATGTGAACTTGCTTCTCCTGAATATGTTGTGTCCAAGGTTTAGTCCCTCCATACAACACTGCATTCAACTTCCAGAAGATTGCTCCTTGTTCTTACAAATAGCATGACTGAAATACCACAAGGGATTATTTTCTGTAGATCTCATTCAACTTCAGGTACTGACATCATTAATAAGAGGCTTTCCTGAGGTCCAGTTGGATTAGGCTCAAGTATTCCTGAACTTCAGAGTGTGTAATGAAGTCTAAATGAAATTCAGAGGTTTTAAATCTCTTGTCAGCTTCATGTAAATTAGAAACTGCTCCATTAACCTCTTTGTAAACTGATAAAAATGAGAAAAGTGTGCTTTTCTTATTAGTGGCTTTGCATTTGTAGCCTAATAGAATAGACTATCTTGGATTTCTTTCAAGAATTTGATAAAAGCTTTCAAGGATTCTCTTCAATGTGATTTGGAATTTCATGTATTTTTTCTTCCTTTTAACAAGTTCCACCTAATTTTTGTTTCTTTTGTCAGCCTTCAACTAACTTAATAACTTTGTACATGCTGCCAAATTATCTAAAAGTTAGAATAAAAGTGAACTCACATAAGTTCACTGTACAATTCCTAACTTGTTTTTCATTAGCATATTGGGCATTATGATTCTCTGGGGAACAGTCATTGGAATGTTGAGTTTTTTGTTTCTGCCCTGAGAGCAGCTTTCTTCAGTAGAAAAGGATTCATGTTCAGCTTTTAACAGCTGCAGATTCTCAGTCATCAATAATGCTGTGTTCCCCAATTTAATACTTTTCCTTTATATAAATACATGGACATATTTCACATCTGTTTGTGTTATATTGGTACACACATGTATGTATGATGTGCACAAAAGTCTTACGAACAGGATCATCTTTATTGCTCAAAAAGAAACATACTTTTACTGTAGGTCTTCAGTTTGCTGTTGTCCTGGCTATATAGCCTTTCCCATGAAGCTGTGTTCTATCCTGATTGTCTTTGAAACATAATTTTTATTGAGGAAAAATACCTTAGTAAAAAGGGCTGGCAGAGAGGAGTTCAATCTCTCTGTGCAATCTTTAGTATTTTCTAACGACCATGGGTATCGTTTTGTACAGAAACAGAATAAACTTCTAGATCTGATGAAAAATTTCCCTTCTTTGTTGGATTTATAACTGGAATAATATATTGCTCCTTAGTTCTTCAGACTAGGTTTCTGTATTTGAACACTGAGATCTTATGAAGAGCAATGATAGCACTTTCTTTTCTAATGAGTACCTTGGAAGTCACTTGTTTATTTAAAAAAAATGAAAGGCAGGGGTTGTGTTAACTTCAGCATACTTTATTGAATGATTGTGACAAAGGATGACCTTAAAATATGTTGTTTAGCATTATTTCATAATTCTATTTTTAAAAGCAGTTTATTCTTTGTTTTTCAGTAGAAAGTAAGTTATCTTTCTGCCTGGCTGATTTCAAAAGAAATTACTTTTTGGATTCAGAGAACATCATGCCGTATAATACAAAAAATAATTTAAAACCCAAATCTATTGTGTAAGAAATAAAAATCTTTTTTGCTTTCAGAGCCGGCAGTCTACTGGATTATCATAACTCCCTCCTGATTATTTAGATTCATTGTGGCAGAGCATTTTCTGTGTAATGATAATATGTCAAGTAATGCTTATTGAAAATCGAACTCCTGTCTGTTTTCATCTTTATAGAAGAGTTATTATTACAAATAATGTATATCTCTTAGTGAAATCCCTTGAAATTTAAAAAATCTTAGTTTTAATTTAATTATGTGTTCTTATTCTGTGACAACCTGTCTTTACATGCTTTTTCATTTTGTTTAAAAGTATTTGGAAGGGACTTATTTTTCTACTAAGACTCCTTTTTGATTTATAAATCTTTGGTAAATAGGTCTTGCTGGTAGGTGTGAAGTGGACTGGAAATGAAAGTAAAAAAGTCTCGGAAGAAGATTTGTGGATACTGAGGAACTGGATGCTCTGGAACTGACTGAGAAATGAGCTATTCAGGCTCATCTTTGATGATGAACAGCTAAATGAGCCCTGGGCAGTGGGCAGGTGGGGATGGAGGTGTTTTGTGGGAGGTGACCATCCCTCAGCAGATTATACAGAGCCTTGTAAAGGTACTAGGCATGTGGGGGTGGCAGTTGAGTGCTGGTGGCAAATGTGCCTCCAAGTTAGAAGTCACAGAGGGGATATATGGGACTATGGAGTGTGGGGAGTGCAGCAGTGCTGTGCCCCTGGTGTGGGAGATGCAGGAGAGAGCCTGGAGTGGTGAACACATGCTCTGTCTGTGAGACCCACCTGCTTACCCTTCCACAAGTGTCCCTTCTCATGAAGTGCAAGGTGTAAAAAATTGTAACATTTAAAGTTTGAAAAATGTAGAATAAATCCCCTCATCAACAGGCAGGACAGTTAATGTATTCAGTTAACTGCTATGGCAGTGTTCTGGTGTATTACTTTAAAACTTGCACCCCACAATAGAAAAATAACAGTTCGTGTTTTGTGTGTTAGTTGAGCACATACGAGCTCTGTCTTCTCTTTGGCACAGTCTCTCTCCCGTTGCCATCAGTAGGGATATCTGTTCAAGGCACACCATCATCCCAGTCCCTAACTGTGCTGGTACCCTATAGACACACCCAGAAGACTGGCAAGACCCTGCCTGTGTCCAGCTCTGAGATGGCAGGGAAGCCGTGGGGCAGTGAGGGAAGCACTGTAAGTCTCATCAGAGGCCCCTGCTGGGAGCAAACACCTCTGTCCCTGCTTCACCCTCTGGAGCCTCCAGTTTGGCCTCAGCACTGTGGTCACTGCCACTGGTCTCAGTGCCACAGTGGCCCCTGTGTTCCTGTCATGGCTCTTCTCCTACTTTTGAGAGCTTGCAGTGCCATAAGCTCAAGCACTAGATCAGGGCACAGGCAGTCAAACTTCTGAGGTGGGAAGGGGTTGCAGGGCTTGTTGCTGCAGTCAGGCATCTTGCAACCAATAAATGCAGTGAAAAACAAATAATGTTTTAACAACTCCTTGTCACGTGAAAGGTGGGAGTTTAGATTTTTGTCTGTCGGTGCCCCCAGGAAAGTCAAGCCCCTGGTGTCCCACAGACTGTGAGCATCTCGTAATGAGACCCTTCACCAACAGATTCACAAGATCAGAGGGTACTTTGACCACCCTTTTAGGGGGAACTCGACAGACCAAAGACCCCTCAGTGGGTCCTGCCAAGGTGTTTTGTGCTGCTGGCAGCTGTAGGGACTCACTTTAACAGTTCATGGAACAACACTTTGGTTAATACAAATTGTGACAGGTTGATAAGATTCAGAGGTTGTCAGTGACAGTGTCTACTGCAAAAATATGTTTAAAGCGATCTATGGATA
The DNA here is from genome assembly GCA_013399695.1 of Formicarius rufipectus. NCBI lineage: Eukaryota > Metazoa > Chordata > Aves > Passeriformes > Formicariidae > Formicarius > Formicarius rufipectus. The sequence goes on along the minus strand of VXAU01003123.1, from coordinate 1,281,322 downwards.
CAGATATTAAGCAAGCACAAGCTCTGATATGAAGTAATCTACTAATATGCCATGGGGTAAGCACAAGCAAAAGTTCTAGTCCTAAAAACAACATTTAACACACATAGAGTATAATTCTCACCCAGAGTGTCCCTCTGGGGAGAAGATGGACTCAGCCTATTGACTGACTCCAGCAGTTTGGGTGGAGATCTTCTCCCACTTTCCCCTTATCTCCAGCTTACTTTTATACTATTTATGTTTGGTTGGTGTTTGAGTGACTCTAGTCATAAATACCTTTTATTACTCATTGGTGTACCTAATGGAAGCAGGGAGGTCATGTCTTGGCACCTGAGGAGGGGCTTTGACGGGGTAGTTTGATTTAGCAGCAGAACATCTTGTTTCTCCCTTGGCAGACAGGGCTGTCCAGTCTCAGTACCACAGTGTTCATGCTGCTGGGATTTGAATGGAGGGGGCCACAAAGTCTCCTCTTTGTTCCCCTCTCCAGCTGTCCCTTTGAGTAGAGGATTAATTGCATGGGGAACATTCCGACCTCAGTCCATGCAGGGAGATGCAGCTGCTTTTGACCCTAGAATTCTGAATCTTCTCTAGATTCAACCCTGTCCATCATCCCACACTCTTGTTCAGGACCTGTTAGCAGTTTGTTCTTCCAGGGATGATGTTTCCTTTATAAAAGGGCTTGGCTTGTCAGTGCCAGCTGTTGTAGGGTGTTGTTTTGACCTTTATGGATTGTAAATTATAGAAATTTTTTTAAATACTGCTTAAATGTTCATAATGCAAATGACCTTTTCATCTCTTCTTACATGCAAAGATTATTTAAACATGTATGATATTGAAAGCCTAGTACTTTTTTTAAATTAAAGACACAGATATGGATACTGTGTATTCAGTTATTGTAGCTGATAACTCCCTCCATGTATTGGCATCTTTGTTGTTCATAATTCTATCCCTTCACTGCCTATCTGGTTCTTAAAATATTTATGACCTTATCCTAGTCAGCTGCTTTGCTTTTCCCTGTGCAATTGAGTCTCAAGTAGTGTACTTCAGGTGAAAACATGCAACATTATTTACCATGTTAGTTTAGATAAAGGCATTCAGAAGAGAGGCAAAGCACTGGTTTATTAAAACCTGCTGTGCATTTCCCTTGTAAGCCAGTTTGTGTCTGTGGCGGTCAGTGTGATAACCTTTCAGTGTCATCAGCACGATCAGACACCAAAGTCCTGTTTGAGTGGTGTTTGTGAGCTTCTGTCCGTGTCCTTGGAGCAATCTATAACACCAGCTCTGTAGTTTCTGGGGAGTGAACGTGCAGTGACTGCCACTAGGGTTGTTTACTGCAATACGCTTGCTGCCTTAGCAGCCTGTGCTTGCTGAGAGGGGAGGACGCATCTGGTGGAACACATTAATCACGTAAACATCAACACTGTCAACACAAAGCACAAAACAGAAACAAAGGGGAAAAAAACCCCCAAATATTCCCACTCCCTTACCCTCCCCTTTATTTTGCTTCTTTCTTGTGTTTGTGCAGCTGACTGTTCCTCCTCAGTCTGTCACTCAAGTGCCTGTGGAGTTCTGTCCGTCTGCCCTAGGAAAATGCAATCACAAGGCAAAAATAACCTTCAGAAACTCAAAGGTATGATAACATGTTTGCTGCCCACAACACTTGAGATTCAGATTAGATAATATTTTTAATAGGCAAGGAAGTAGGAGTTTCAGCCTGTAGGTCAAATGAAGTTTAATGGCTGGATGCATAATGAAAGAGCAAATGCAAAGATGTTCAAAACTTATGATTTGTTTTAACCTTAGTTTTACACAGAAATTATTCTGTTTACAATATTAAAATGTGGCATAATGGCCTAGGAGCTAGAATAGGTAATGAGTAATTTCAGTTTGCTCAGTAATTAGTTCTGCTGTTTTTAATACCAGAATACTGGCATTTCTTAGCATTGTCACCTCTGAAATTAAATTTCTTGTGGTTTTTCCCAACTCCAAACAATTCAAGTGTATACCTTTTTTGGATTTGATATGACTTTTGGAAGGTCACACACTTGAAAAAATTAATTCTTCATTTTGTTTGAAATGGTTTTTACTTTGAGCACCTGAGAATGATTGACTTTTTTTTTCTTCTGTGTTTTCCTAATTTTAAATGAGAATGAGGTAAACAAATAAATCTGAGTCATCAACATGACCTGGAATCGAAAAGAAAAGCATATTATGATGTAAATGATAATATTTCATATGAGCTGTGGTTAAATGAAGCATTTGCTTTCTGTGCAAGTTCCTCTCTGTAGCTTTTTTTTTGGACTTTCAGATATCCTAATAGACTGCTGACCTGTGAATTATTCCAGTTGGGTGCTACCAGAAGTTTTCAGTAGTGTTTTAAGTAATACTTCAAAAGCAAATATTCTTTCATATGAAGAAAACAAATACTGAAGGAAGTGATGTGGCAAATTTTTTTCCCTGATAAAGTATGTTGAACAAACAGGTTATTTGCAGGTGGTGTAAGCACAGCATTTATTTTCAGAATCTCTCTTAAATATTTATTAAGGATAAAAACAAGGAGACAGCAATTTTCATATGAATAGTATATATCCAAGGTGAGTTCAAGAGGACAGAATGTCCTTATCTTGTCTGGAACCTGATGGTACACAGGAATCTTATCTATGTTTTTTAAAAGAAACTCATCACCAAACAGAAAAGAAATAGAACAATACAACACTTCATGTAAACCATTCATCAACAAATTGAGTCCTACTACTGGAAATCCTGTCATCCAGTACATCTCTTTTCAATTAATGACCAATCTCCATGTTTTTATCTGCAGTCGACTTAAGCCAGTATCCCATCCTTCTATCTGCTTTGTCCAAACCCCCTTTAACCATTTCAGTCTATTGGTATGACCAATAGTGCTCTTTTTTATTCCTGAATCTATTGAATTTTGTAAATTTTGATTCAGTTTCACTGCTCAGCCCTTACAAAATTAATTCCCAACTATTTTGGTTTGCTAATTGTTGTACTGACGGCTGACAGTGAATATTTGCATAACTGCATAACTGCCCTTTTTAATGAAGACTTGACCAATCTTTCATCAGTGATGGATGCATCAAACAGTTTTTGATGTAATACCTGCCACTACAACATTGATTTCCTTTGCTTGATTTCTTTGATTAAATATATCTGAGTAGGCACTTACACCATCTACCTGATAGCTGAATAGCTGACTAATCTCAGGTCAGTAAATAACAGAACTATGAGGATAAGCTGAGTGTGTCTTTGCTGATCTGAGAGAAACTGCTCTTGCTGTTAGCTCCTTCATCTGGTTCTGGTTTGGAGCTGTACAAAGAGCTCCTCACAAAGTGAGTCTGAGTTTAGCTCGAATCACTGGAAAAACAGGAAATTAAATTTGTTAGGGCAGCACAACTGAAAGATCAGCTTGAACATAACCCAGGGGCAGAGTTCTAACATACATGTATTATCCTATTCTTTTATCACATCCAGGTGTAATGTAGAGCATTGCAGAGTAGAGGGTAATACTAGGAAGAAACTGAGCTGAGCCCAAATATTAAATCTTGTCTTGTATTATTTGCCTTACGATTCTGTTTTTTAGCCTAGTTTTCCTCATGATTTCTTTCACTGAGTGTATGTGCTGTTGAGCTCCTTCACAAAGTCAGTCAGTGAGGACTTACTGCAGTAACTGCAGATCAGGCAAGGCAGGCCTGTCCTATAATCTCCAGAATTTTTTTGGTTGCCCGCCTTGTTGTGTTTTCCAGACTGATCCCTTATTTTTTTTGTCTCCTTCTTCAGCTGCTCAGTTCAACACAGTTTCAGTGTTGTGAAGGCGCTCAGCACTTGTAAGAATGGGGTATGAAATGGCTCTGCTTGTTAAGCAGAGAAAATCAGTGAAAAACACAGTCTGCAGTGTCTTTAGACCATAAACCTGAGCCTTCAGCAATAAAGCTCAAACTTGGTCTTTACAGCTTCCCTGCACTAAATATGAGTATGTGCTCCACTCCCATGTCTGCACTCACCTCAGCTTGCTATGAACAGTGGACCTGGAAAGTGTTTTTAGACTAATATTGCCTCATAACTTAGGAGTCTTGTAAAAAAAAAATGTATTTTTTCTGTTACTGGGTCTGTAAGCAAGCACGAAGTATCATTAAAAGCCAGTGTAGACCACTGTAGCCTTGGATGACTTTTACCAAAAAACTTCTATCAGTAAGATTAAAATGTCTTTTTTTTTCTAGTTGGAGTGAACATCTCTCTATAAAATGATAACAAAAGCATACAATTTTAAGTGTCCAAAGCTATTTTCTGAAGGCATATGATGAGCCCTTTTATTTATCCTTGTTTATGCTGCGAAGTCTCAATACATTAGTCATTTTTTACTGTAAATATTTCCAGATTTGTTGTCAGATTTGTTGAACTCTGTTTATCACAGGCTTTACTTTTTTTTTCAGACTGACTGTGCAGAAGTAAATGCAATATTTCAGATAATGAAAACAATGTTTTATTTTCCTGTATTTTCTATTTTCTTTCTGTTGCATACCTTTCTGAGCCATAAGGAACTAAACAGATCAAATGGTCATTTAAAGCAGTTTATAGTAAGTCTCAGATTTAGTCTGTATTGTTGTTATTTAAAGGCAGCATCACAAATGTACAAATTAAATTTTCCTTGAACTAATGATAGTATCTTTCTACTTACCATTCACCTTTCCTGCTTCGTCACCTTTAAAGTTTCGATAAGGAGGGGCACTATTAACATCATTCTTCATAACATTAAAAGAGGAAATGAGGAAAAGAGGAAAAGAGGCAGGTGACTTTTTACTGTCATGCTGAAAAAAAAATAATTAAAATTAACACAACAGTTACATTTATTTTCCTTTTTTTCTTCTCTGTGGTGATAGTGTATATATCTTAGTTCTTTCCAATATCCTTGATTTTTCTGTGTGTGAAGGTCAATGTTCTTTATTATCTTTGGTGTAACACTTTCATCTTTTTCTGCAATTCTACTATTGTCCCATCAAATAATTATTTTCTTTCTTCCTTTGTCTTCTGGAGAGAAATTCTTACTTCATCTGCTTTCAGATTCTAATACATGTGCTTTGAGTTGCCCTTTTGCAACCACCTACATCCTTCCATTCACAACACTGGAGGCTCTGAGTAGCTGGATGGAAGGTAGATACTACATGCTCAAAGTAGGACTGAAGTTGAATGCAAATAGGAGATGTGAACATCTCCCAGAATGGAACCACTGATTTACAGATAGCAATACTTAGAGAACATAACAGCTTGAAGGAAGGGAGAAAGCATTTAACAACAGTACACTTATAACAGAGACGTAGAACACTAGAAGAAAGAAGTAGGCAAAATGGCTTCAAATGTACTCATCAAATAATAAATACGGACCTCTTTCATTTCCAGTTTACAGAGTGGGTATTTCGCCTTTTGGGAACTGGTCTTCCTCCTCAGCTGATGGAAACAACCTGCGTAAGTGCCTGCATTGGTCAGTGTTCTTCTGCCATCGTATCCTTCAAAAATCCAATCTATGAAAATGTGGTAGTGGACGTCATGCTGACAGGTACAGTGGCTTGGAATACTTTTTTGGGGTGGAGGAAGGAACTTGAGCTCCTTGGATTACATTAAAGATGTGAAAGGGATGTGATTAAATTTACCCCATTTCATTTTCTGGCAATGGAGACCCTGTGTATCATTCACATCTACCCCGAAAAGTTCTGCAGACTGGGCTGTGGAAGTGAAGAAAGAACACAAACATTTAGCAGCTGTTCACAGTAGACCTCTTAGGTCATAGAGCCTCATGTACCACCTGGTTGTTAACTGTGGACTTCATTTAGGCAATAGGAGACTCCTGGGATGTATTTTGGTGGCTGTATGTCTAAGCCAAGAAGCAGATGTTTTATTTTGCTTTTGTTCTTCAATTACCTTCAAATATTTTATATTACTTGGTCAGATTATTAATAACTAATAGAGTTGGTAAGGACAGAGCATTTGAGTTTTTTTTTTTTGTTTTTTTTTGTTTTTTTTTTTTTTTGTGTGTTTGTTTTTTTGGTCTTTTTTTTTCTGACTGACCTTCCAGGCAAGTATGTTTCAGCAATATTTTCAAACATTAATATAAGTTCCACAGTTATCAAAGATCAACAAGTCACTGTCCATACTGAGATTTCACAAGTGTTGTAAGAACTCAAATTTAAATCCCACATTCTCCTTGATGACTGAAATTTTCTCAGTAAAAGAGGAAATTTCACTTTGAGTGAAACAGAGGGCTTTAGAAAGTTGTCTGAGACTCCACTTAGTTCAACATGAATTGTAGCATCAGAAAACAGGTGCCAAAGTGTTTTCTGGCATCTACATATAACAAAAATTGAAGATAAACCTTCTAATTTTATCTTCCTAAATAAACATAAGAGAAATAGCAAAAAAAACAAAACCATGAAAATAGCAAAATCAAATCTATGCAAAAGTAAGTTTTAAGCCATGTTTGCACACTCACACTATGATTTAGGGTTTGTGGCACATAGAATAGGTGAAGAAATTTGATTTTTAAAACCTGTAGATTCGTGTTTTTTTGTTGCATTAAACTCATGCTTTCTGGTCATACCATCTGATTGGGAATTAGAAATAAAGAAATAGAGCTTTGTCTGAATGTACCGGTGATATATGGGGATTTTAGAGATTTGTTTACCCAAAAGGTGTCTGGTCAAGAGCATCTTGGTCTCAGGACTGAATGCTCTGTATTTCTGCTGCCAAGAGGATTTTTGGCAGACTTCAAGGCATTTTCCCCTGTTTAACTGCTGAAATGTTTTCAGTCATGACTGTCACGGGGCAGAGTCTCATTTTTAAGTGATCAGACCAGGTCAGAACTTCAGTTGACGTTTCCTTCTGGGCAGCATGGAAGGAAACAACAGAATCAGACGACCAACTGTTTACAGCCCAAGTCAATCATGGACTGGATCTTGGGGACAGAGCCAGAGTTTACCTGCTGAGCAGGAGACCTGGCAGAGAGAGGAACAGAGTCTTGTCCAGCCAGCTCCTTACCTGGCTTCTAGGCATCCTTGAGTGGCAGGGGACAGTTGATGCCACATTGGCATTCAGTGCACACACAGAAGGCTCAAAAGGGCTGCTGACAGTAGAAAAAGAAGTGTAAATGTTGACTGCACACCACAGGAGCCACTCTCAGGCCTGGGATGGTGCAGTCATCTCTTCTGCTACCCAAGCAGAAGTCTGAGGGGTGGGTGCTGCAGCTCTGGTCTGAGGCAAGCAGTTCTTGAGGTGTCTCCTGGGCACCGCAGTGTGAATGGCAGTGGCCTCACCAGTCCCATGGGTGCTGTGGGAGACTTCCCAGGGTGCCACATGCAGGGGCTTTATTGCATCAAAGTTTAGTGATCAAGAGACTGACAGGATCTTTGTGGAGACTACAAAACCAAGGGCTACACCCTTCAAGGCTGAGAACTTTGGTGCAATCAAAAGAAGACAGGAGCATCAAGAAAACATATTGTCACAAGAGTGAGGGATTCTCTATTTTCTTCTTCAACTGTTCTCTAGAGAGCTCTGGCAGAGAGGAATGGAAAACAAAAAAGTTCTTTTGAAGGAGAAGAGTCTGGTCTGGGCATCTCAGGCTTCAGATTAGAACCAACACCAATTGGTAGTTGTAGAACTAGCTAGTGGTAGAAATTTTCTTCCTCCACGAGACAAAGGCTGCCAGTTTCCTTATCTGTGTATAATTCCAGGACATTTGCTGCATTCCTGGGGCTCAGATCTGAGATGCTGCAGAAAAGCTTGCCAAGGCTTATCTGACCTTGCTATTATTATAACCTTGCTGTTCATTCATATAGGAAATATATGGATCTGTACTCCCTGTACAGCCAAAGAAACTTGGACTAGGTTGAACAAGACTACAGACTTCTGTGGGCATTCTTTCCTGAAACATTTGTGCACAGAGCTTGGGCAGCAAGAAAAAGAAGGAAGAACAGCAATGACACTGCCTGTCAGGGAGCAGCAAGAACAGGCTGCTCCACAAAACAAAGTGAGACAGAGGCCATGGGTGACAGCAAGACTCAAACAAGGGTTGCAGCCCCACAGGATCCAAACAAGCAGCTCTGGTGGCAGTAACCAATATCAGCCAATAGTCTAGAGACTGACAGCCAAGTCCACAGTGAGAGGGCAAGTCCCTGGTCAGTCCAGGAAATCAAGTAGGCTGGGCTTGGCAAGGTGTGTGACCAGAGACAGCATAGCTGGGACATAGCCTGGGTGAGGTCCAGCAGCAGGAGCCTGAGTTTAAACACAGCTCAAGCCAGCAGGTGGAGGCTCCAAATGCTGCTCACTCACACCTGAGCTGTTTTCAGAGAAGTCTGGTACCAGGTTACACAGCTCCACTCGATCAGAGCAGGTCTTGAATACAGGCAGCTACAGCCTATAATCTACAGGCTAATATCACAAAAATTAGAAATTGATGAACTAAAGCTGAAAAACAAACCAGGTAACATCTGGCATGGTTATGTTCTGGTGCAGCTAAAGTAGCTCAGGTCCAAGCAACATGTGACAAGTCTCTGGTGCTCTGCACTGTTGTGACTTCATATAAAGCACTACGGCCTGTTACTAGTGGTGGAAATTATGTCTGTACCTGGATGAGGTGGAAGGAAGGCCAAAGCTCATCAAGTGTGAAATCTTACACAGAAAGTGTAGGCCCACAGGAAGATGTTCTAAAGGTGTCAGCTGCATAGGGAAGCCTAGGGAAAATACACTGATCCACTGATGTGTGATGGGGAATTCATCATGCAGAGAAGGCTGATGTGCTCAGTGGTTTGGGGGGTTGGGTTTTTTTGTTTGTTTTTGTGTTTGGTTTGTTTGTTTGCTTTGTTTTGTTTTTTTTTTTCCCCTGAGTCTTTGCAATCAAAACTTGTACTCAAAGCAGAACATAGTGAGTTGTTTTGAAAGAGGGATGGGCAGCTCATAGCAATAGGCTGTGGACTTCTTAGAGCAGCTCTATGCATTCAGATCCACAAATCCAGATGAAATTCTCAGAGTGATAAACAATTGGCCAATATGATTGTGAGGCTGTGTGTTTTTTGTGAAAATTCATGGTGATTAGGAGATTCTGTTGACTGGGCAAAGGTTTTGTTGTCTTCTTCTTTGAAAATAAGGAGGACTGAAGGACTGGTAGGACTGTCAGCCTCACTGAGCCCCTTCTGGGATTGCTGGATATGTCCTTTTGCAGTCTGTATAGCCCATGAATTGCACATTCCCTGCTGTCCATTTCCAAGCACAGGAAGGTCAAGAAGGTCATCAAGGATAGTCAAATAGGTTTGTTAAGTGCAAATCATGGTTGACTAACATGATTGCCTTCTGTATGAAAATGAGTGATTATGCAAAGAAGGGAGAAGCAGTGAATGTAATATATTATGATTTACTAAGACTTTTGTCACTGTTTCCTGTAACATTCTTGTTTGGAAGCTAAGGAATTACAGGCTTGATGAACAGTGTTCTGAGTGGGTTGAAAACTTGGCTGAGCTACTGGTCTAAAATGATAGTGATCAACAGCCTGACATTCAGCTGGTAACGACTGTTGTACCCTGGGGGTCAGCATTGGGGCCCATATTATTCAAGACCTTTATTAATGACATGGATGATGACAGAGTGTGCAGTGTAAATTAGGGGAAGCGACTGACATGATGGATGGTTAAGCTTCAGTCCAGAGGTACCTTGATAGATTGTTGGAATAACTCTTTTGATTTGCGTTGTCCATCCACTCATCATCCCTGCAACAGCTGCAGGTAGAGAAAACTTTTACCTTATTAGTAATGCAATTTTCTGCTAAAAAGTTAACCTTTAGCATTTTCCCCTCTCACTTCATCTGCCCTTTGTGCTTATCTTAGGCCAGACACTGCAAACTAAAAGTGCAGTGAAATACTGGCTGTTGCAACACACCCTATTTGACCAGGCAATAACTGATTAGATAATCTTTTGAACTATAGATGTGTGTTACATGGATGGCATTAAGGTTCCCACTGCATTGCGTGAGGTGCTTTATCCTGAAAAGTGAAAAGTGCAAGCTGGTTTTCTGATTTGTACAAAAAGAGCAATTAAGAGTAGCAAACTGCTTGGCTTACTGAGAATAAATCTAGTGCCAGACAGCACAGTTTAGTACTCTAATGCTATTAAATATTATTTGTAAAAAAAGCTAATCCATCGTGCTATTCACAAAATAATGGAGGAGAACAATCAAGGTTGTCCAGAAAGCAGCTTCAGAATTAATACTAATTCAGAAATTATTTATAAAGTTTAAGTATTGCAACTAATGCTTGGGAGATTGTGAAGTTCTGAGAAACATTAGCAGAAACTGCATAGTTTAATTGCTTTGGTAAAAACAGTCATCTTTCTAACTATAATAGAGCATTAACCTGTCCCAGGAACAGAGACAAAGACAGAGGGAGCTGGCTTAGACAGTGAAAGACTGATGTTTGCTTTTATGCATCAGAAGTTCTCAGTCTTCCTTTTTCATTGCACATCAGCAGACCTGACATGATGATGATATATGTCTCTGTGATCTGTGAATTTATGAAAAGTTTTCCTTGGAAACAATACATGTTGTACTGTGATCTTTATGAAAGTAAAATCATACCTGTCCTTTCAAAGCTGTCTTGGATTTGTTCATCAGATTAACTGTAAATCGAATTTTCTAATTCAGTTGCTCTTGGTGACCTGTGCATATGTTTTAATTATTAATTATTTAATTATTGGTTTTAATCACAGTAAGGTAGTTGAGTTATACATTCAGGCTGTCTTTAGGCATTGTTGTGCATGTTGTGATTTGCTTTCTTTAGGAATAATTCTTTCCAGAGGAAGAGAAGTCTAGGCTTATAAGCAAAGTCATGGATGCACAAGTTCAGCCTAGTATTCCTGGCCCTTGCATATCCTTATTTCTGCAATGGCCTATATATTTATTTAGAACTTTTGCATTCCCAAGACAAAGTTTGCCAGAAAGGAAGAGAATGTATGTATGTATGTATGTATATACAATATAGATAAGTTATTCCAGTGGACAGCAAAAGCTAATTTACTGAATTTTTTTCAACATTAAGAATGAATTAGCTATCCCAAAGGCTAATGGATCTGTCAAGAAGGTTTTCCTAGTAAGATGCATTACTTCTACTCCATTTCTTTACCTATGAAGAACTGAAATTTGGTAGTTCTGAGATTGCTTTTCCACAAATTTCCCATTTTTTTCCCTTCTGTTTATTTTGCTTGTATCAGTTTGTTAGTGATAGTTCAACACAGTTTACAGTCCTGCATTATGAGAAGACCAGATCTCTTACACATGTGGTGATGATCTCTTCTTTCTATGAATGTGTTTTCATATGAAGAACCTATGTTTGTCCTAGAATCTCTGGCAGTGGAAGAATGCATTTAGAAAAGTACAAGCTAGTTAGTAATGACAATGTTATTGATTCAGACAGAACAATAGTCATCTTCAACCTGAATTAGTTAAACATTTTAGTTTGAAATAGCAAGTAGTCTTAATTTGTTCTTTAAAGAATGGCAGCCTCTCTATTCTTAAGACTTGTGGGGTTGTTTTTCCTGAAAAACATTAATCCAAAGGGTAGAAATGACCCTGTCAGCAGCAAACTCAAATTCACAGGAAACAAGAAGATTTTAAATCCATCTCTGAGCACAGCTCTTAAAACCATAGGTTTAGTAATATAAACCTTAAATTACTAACACTTTGAAATATCTTAGATGACATTTTAGCATTAAACACATTACTGGAATGCCTTCTTTTATTTAATCTTGTGCTGGACACATTGGGCTCATTGCTGGTGTTACTGGAGGCCAGAGAGAGCACAGAAGGAGGAAATCAACAGCAAGAAGCAAGTCAGAAAGCAGAGTGAAATGCTTGACTTATCTTGATCTTTAGAAATTGTGTTTCAGACCATGTGCCACTTCTCAAGAGAATGTGGAGTGTCAGAAATTAAAATAGGGCATCTCAATTAAAGTCTACAAGCAATAAACAACATTGGCAGACTTAAAGCTTTAAGGAAGATTACAGAAGTTATCTCTGTCACGTTTTCAAGTAACATTCTATAGGCAGTTTCTGCCCTAGATAGATGTGAAATTATATTTAGTTGCACAGTTCAGAAATTAAAATAGATATTAATTGGGAATTGTTGTATCTGGACCATTTCTGAAGCTTTCATTTGCATTTCTGAAGCTTTGTCAAACCCAAGAGCATTATTCCTCAGAAACGATTCTTTCTGTGAATTTTGACTGCTACTGTAGCACAAACAGTACTTTATTTGGGATAATTATAGAGCAAATAAAACTACCCACAGTCTGATAATTTGTGATGAAGGGATGAAGTCTTGGACCTCCTAAAACTAGGTGTTTTCTTACAGAATTTAAGAACAAGGACTTTTCTTCCCAGGATTTAGATGCTTAAATGCTTCAATGTACATTTCTTATTCACACAGGCATTCATAGCTACATTGAGAATATTCATGTGAGTAATGTTTATTTGTTAGCAGATGATTTTCCTCAATATGAGCCAATGACCAGAACTATAGAATATGCAAACTCTTGTTACCGGTGGTTTAGCAACCATTTTCAGTAGTTCAGCTGTTTCAAATTGAATTATACTGCTCTTCCATAAATACCACTATATAATATTTCTACTAGGGCTTTCTGGAAGTAACAAAAATTATGTAAATATTTGACACTATTGAAATCTCCAGTGTAAACCACTAAAACCCACAGAGCTCTCTTGTATAAGAATTGTTCCTATAACACTTTATTTCCATCAACGTGAATAATTTGATTTCATACTCTCAGTGGGCCAAATATCTATTGGAGTTTCAAGGAAAAAGTACAACTACTTTTATAGAGGATATTAATTTCAAACTTTGAAGGGCCGTGATCAAAGAAAAAAATTAAAGCTACAGTGGTAATTAGGAGTTAGATAAGATTCCTCTCTAGAATCCAGTGTCACTGGCATTAGCAAAGCTGGTACCTGAGGCCGTGTATGAAAGTGCTTTCTGGTGAGGGTGTGTGCACAGTGGCACGTTGTGGGTTAGCAAATCTTGCCTTCTCTCCAAGATAAGGTTGCATGCCCAGTAGCTTGTCTGTGTCTTTTTCCATCTAAAGATTTCTGGACTAGAATTGTCAGTTTTTAAATGTCCATTGCAGAATGTTTTCAGACTGCTTCCTCTGACTTTATTGTGTAACTGAATTAAATATTATTTTCATTCATATAATCAGTTTAGAATAGAAGTACCAACGTCACTTTGTGCTGGTTCTGGCATAATTCAAACTGTTATGTTAGCTACCAATTAAAAAATAATGTGCAATATATAAATGCACTTCTGAACTGATAAATGTATTTTTGGAACATCATGAAGTATAACCTAATGCTTTTAATTTTATATGGTGAAATTATCTTTCAGAGAGGTGGGAAAAAAAAAAAAAAAGATTTCCAGAAATTAGTTAGCTAGTTCTGTGAAAATTACTTTTTAGCTGAATGTGTTGATGGATATAAAGAAAAAAACAAATAAAATAGAGATTTTAAACTTTGGAAAACTCTTCTAGTAGTGGACATTTCCAGTATTCAGCTCGTTTGCTGAAAAAAAAAATTCCTTCAGAATAATTAGCATTATGGGGGAAGCTTTCACTACAGTCTTGCTTCTGCCATTGCAGTCTCTCAGGTCAAGAAAGATGATGATGTAGTTGTTTTATTGATATATAAGTATATTGATATATGTCAGCTTTTCTTATGTACCCATCTTTTAATATTTGGAAAAAGCCCTTCAATTCTTTCAGTATTTCCTCATAGAGTACAAATTTTATTTTAAACCTCCAAGCTGAAACTTTGTTCTGGAGGTGAAATAATTTGGAGGCTGTTTTTCTCACAAGAAGCAAGAAGTTTGATGGTGCCCAGAGAGCTTTTCTTTGTCTTCCTGAACATCTTTGATCACTGTTCTGTTTCTTCAAGCCATTTTAACTTTGTTCCATAACCCCAAACGACAGTCTTCCCTGGCTGTTTGAGGAGTCCTGTGTATCATACCATCCTGGCAGCAGGTCATCATTCAGTGTTACTGCACTTTAATATGACATATTATACAGACACAGTCTATCTGTTGAGCTCAGATTCTTGGAATTAACTGCTAGATATATTTCCAACAAGGCGTTTTCTTTGGCTGCTTGAACAGCTCCAGAGCCTGGTTATAAAACTGGACCTCAAACCACTTTTTCCTGTCTCATTTTTCATTATCCACAACATTGACAGTAATCAGTGCAACAATCTAAATAATGTCTAAATCTTTATGAAGTGATCTGTTAGCTGATCCAATAACTTGCCAAAAAACCCCACCCAATTCTTGTCTGCAGCTGTGTCAGTACTGTTGTTCCTGAACCTCTTTCTCTCAAGCTTTATCTTCCGTTTCATGTCACCATGGGCTTTCATTGCTATTTAATTTTTTTTTAATTTAGAAAACATTATATTTTGTGAACTCTAGATGGTTTTTAACTGAAAACATTTTAAACTTGTTTTTTTCCTTGATGGTGTGTTGTTTTATTTTAATTCTATTTAGAAAGTTGCCCATATGATATCTATACTTCATCACAATGAGGAAAATACCATCAGAGCCTTTAAGCAAAAGGGGGGAAAGAGGGCCATGTGCTCCCATTCAAGAATGTATTTTTTATAACCTCTGTCTATAAAGCTGTTTTGTTAGGGAAATTTTGACTTCTAAATGTGTCTCTATTAATGATTTCTTTTTTTTTTTGTTTTTCTATTAGATCAGGAGCTGTCTGATTGTAATTTCAGTGCATCCTTCCTGTCCGAGTCCACCAGTAAGGAATCTGCTTTCCATCTTCTGTTTAAACAACCACGAGGTGTGTAATTTCTTGGGTTCTACTTTGAATGAAGATGGTTGATGGAGGGGATTGTTCCACTCTACCCTTTGCTGATGTGGCCTCACCTCCAGCACTGTGTGCAATTTGGGACACAACAGTGTAAGACATAGAGCTCTTAGTGTCCAAAGGAGGGCGAGAAGGTGATGAAGGGCCTCGAGGAGAAGCTGTGTGAGAAGCAGCTGAGGGCACTTGGTGTGTTCAGCTGGAGAAGAGGAGACTGAGGGGAGACCTCATTGCAGTTACAACTTCCTTGTGAGGGGCAGAGGAGGGGCAGGCACTAATCTCCCCTCTGTGGTGACAGATGGACACCTCTGTGGTTTGGGTGGACACTGAGTGAAAACCACCACACCAGGGACAGGACATGAGGAAATGGCCTGAACTTGTGTCAGAGGAGGTTTAGGTTGGATATTAGAAAAAAGGTTCTTCCCCCAGAGGGTTTCTGGCCACTGAACAGGCTCCCCAGGGCAGTGATCACAGCACTGAAACTGACAGAGTTCAAGAAGTATTTGGATGATACTCTCTGGCACATGGTGTGACTCTGGGCATGGTCCTGTGTAGGATGGGAGTTGAAATTTGATGATCCCTGTGGGTCCTTTCAACTTGGGATATTCTGTGATCCATCATATTGCTGAGTTGCCACCTTCTGATCTTTATTTTTCTTTTTGTAGAGTTTTTATATCTTTTCATTTCAGCAGTTTCTTCCTGAGTCCTTAAGGTGTGACTGCCATTCTATGTTTTAAATTTCTTACCTTGCAAGGCTTAGGTATTTTCTAACACTTTATCAATTGGCTTAGCAAAACAAATCCAAAGTTGTGATGCTGTGCTGCACCTAATCAGACTTTGCATCACAGGCAGCTGAACTGCTGCTCTGAAGATTACATATGCCTTTGAAGAAATTGCTGTTTATGCTCACCACAAAACAGCAGCCTTCTTGAACACAGTGTGTGTAAGACACAATGACTTTCCTTCTTGGCCATATTTGGATATCTGTCTCTGTGTTCCTTGTTAAACCTTCAGCTGGCATTTTTCCTTCTGGTTTCTCTGAAGTGCCATCATGGCACTTGGAAGCTTGTACACATGTAGATTTACTTTGTGAAATTTCCAGCAGAATGGAAGGCATGGAAACCCTTCCTAATCCATATACATGGCATTTTTCTGACTGCTGAATCACCCTAACTTACCTCTCTAAGCCAGGTGAAACCGTTCTGATGTTCTGATGTTACAGCTGACAGAGAATCAGGCTATTTTTGAAGAGGATGTCACAGCTTGGTACTGGGACATGACATGGCAACATGAATGATGTGGTCTAAACCATATTTATCTCCAGAGAGCTATGCTGACAAAAGTCTATGCATTGGTGGCATTCTTGAGTGCAGGTTGTCTCTGCTATTAGCATGGAAAACCTTGGAGAGCTCTTTAAAGCCACAGCACACCTGAGACCTTCCTCACATTGAGAAAATCAGTGAGGACATTTTTGCGTCACATTTTAAGGCACTCATGCCTTCCAGTATAATGAACAAGAAAGCTTAAAGATTTGTCTTTGCACTTTTCTGCAATCTCTACAGACCTTCTTTTATATATAAGACCTGTTATGTACCCTCTTTTTTGCTTGAATTTTACTTTATTTACAGATTATAAGGTGTGAACATATCTATATGTTTTTGCAAATCAGGAATCCTTTTTAGTGAAATAACTTGAAATTAAGGAAGTGAAAGGCAGCACTGTAAGAATAAGCAAAATGTCTCTGTTACTCT
The DNA here is from genome assembly GCA_013399695.1 of Formicarius rufipectus. Lineage (NCBI taxonomy): Eukaryota > Metazoa > Chordata > Aves > Passeriformes > Formicariidae > Formicarius > Formicarius rufipectus. The sequence goes on along the minus strand of VXAU01003123.1, from coordinate 1,264,655 downwards.
TTTCTTAAAAAACAATCCACTGAGTTAAAGGAGTAGAACAGTACATTCTCTTGACATAAGGAAATGCTTTATCTTCTTCAGCATGCTCTCATGATGCTGCAAAAGAAGAGGGAATTAAAAAAGATATTCAGGATGCAAGTAAGAGAAGGGAAGACATCAGAAACCCAGCTTATGCATACTCTCATGCAGATCAACATAAGACTTCCCATGTGGATTTACCATGGCAGACAGATTTTCAAGCTCTTGTTGCCTTTAGCTAGGCCATGCAGTAGGTTCCATCAGAATCTTATGATTTGTTACTGAATATCTAGAGTATAGTACTTCAGAGCATTTAAACTATGCAAATCAGCCTCAGGGGAGGCTGTTATTTCACATTATCTTAGCCTATTTCTCTACTTAAAAATATCTGCTGTGTCTTATAACTTGATAAGAAATTATCTCCTTCATTTTCAATAGAACTAGAAAATGAAAAGATGATTAATTTTGACTTAGAATAGAGTATTGCTTCCAATATATTTGACACCAGCTGTGGATGGACAAGATGGAGTCAGAATGTGCCTTTGAATAAGACTTAATTCCTCCCCTCGTCTTGATTCTTGCTTCTAGCCTTCACCTGTTTAGGTAATAAACCCAGTGAAAACTCCAGAGACACAGCTTTGTTTCATCCTGTAAATTACTCAGTAAATCTATGTCTAGCTCTAAATTGGCTCTAAAAAAATAATCTGCACTAATCTTTTGTTTCCAGCCACACACGCACAGTGGGGAAATTACCAGCAGTAGCAAACCATTGTTTCTAGAGCAGAACTGAAGAAGTTGGAGTTTCTAGATGTCTGTTTTATATCTGTGTTCTCTGTCCTCCTCTGATCTTGAAATGACATCAGCATGTATCTGTTTCCCATTAATTTATCTGTGCAAGACCCTTCCACATCCACTCTGCACCCAAAATCCACAGTGAAGACGAAGTTTCCCTCCTTCCTAAACTTGATGGTAATCTGCCAAATGAGAACTAAAATTGTTGATTCTGATGTAGATTCATTTGTGTCTCTAAGTTGAGTTGCCTTGTCTATCCAGCTGTCGAGTTCTGCAGAGCGTTGAAGTTATCTTGGAGATGTAGGTCTAACCTTGCTGAGAGAGGACAGAAGACTGAAAATGAAAGAACAAACAAAAATTCCCATCCTACTGACATTGGTATTAGTAGAAAAAAATGTGTGGAAACTTGGAACAATTATAAAGATCTTTTTTCCTAAAGAAGAGGCTGAAAATAATTACAGAGTTCTTGAAAGTATTACCTTAACATTTTTAAATGAGGAGGTGAGATATGTCAAGGAAAGAAACTGAACCATTTGTGTGCAAACATTCAGGGAAGAAAACCATGATAAAATTTGAAGTTTTTCACAAGAAGTTCTGAGGGCTTGAGGGAAAGAAGAGCTAGTTGGTTTCAACTTTAACTTTTTTTTTTTTTTTTAATTATTACTATATATATTTCCACAGGAGAAACACAATTTAAACTTATTTAATAATGTCTGGGGCACAGATTTCATTTTAAAGCATAAATGCTAGAAGGCAGTATTGAAACTGACCTTTCAACGTTGAATTTTTGTGCCTTAAGAGTACTTGATAATTATGCTGTTGAATTAATGTGAGTTNTTTCTTTTTTAGTCAGTGAAGGATGGGTTTCAACTGTAAGACAGAAACTAAGGGAAAGTCAAATTATATGTATAGTTTGCATTCAATAGTTAAACAACAATTTTTACCCAGTGGAATTTTTCACATTGGAATTCTCAATATAGTGACTCACACTTTAGTCAGTGAAGCCTTACAGTTTTTCTTAATCAGAATTTAACTGGCTTGCAGAACATTGTGTATTTCAGCTTCTTACTTACCAAGTGTTTTTTACACCTCTGTGATGGCTCCTGTTCTGACCCTTTTTTTCTCATTCTGAGTAGCATCCAGATGTTCTTAGAAATCCGGGCTCCAGTGCCTGGGCACAGGGATTTGGAAGACAACTGTAAGACTCTTTTGCAAACCTCTCATACTCTTTTGAACTGCTGTGTTGAGGGACTGTGACCAGCAGGATTTGCCTGGAGTCTCTTTTGGAATTCACTGGAATGGGTAATACCAGACCCTGCCATATTACTCAGGAGTGTCTCTTTTTTACCTTGGCAATTGCACAAGTTGAACTTACACAATCAAATCATTCCATAATTGTCCTGCCAAACAATTAACTTGCTTTTACACATGTTCCAGAGCTATATGAATTCTTTTGTCTGGTCACAAATTCCTCAGGACTACTTGTTTGAATTCTTTAGTAAACAGTGTGCTCGGCACGCAGATTCACATTTTCTCCTTCTTAGTGGAGTTGGTGTTGGCTGGGCTTTATTTTAGCAATGTACAGATCCAACACTGTTTACCAGTAGCAGAAAAAATCTTGCTGAACAAGGAGGTTTAACATTTAAGAGGGTCTATGATGTTAAGCTTAGTTTGCATAAAACCAAAGTGAACTTCTGACTGTGAGAGTTAAGGATCCAGCTGATTTTAGGACTACAGTAGATGGCTTTGTGCTACTGGCTGGTTAGTCGTGTTGCTGGGCACCAGTTGACCTCCAGTGCAGAACACTGTTCCCCCCAGCGAGTGGTCTGTGGGTCTCCCCAGGAACTCCCACTCAGGTCTCAACTTCTGGCTAGTTCAGCGTGAGCTTTGCTGGTGACTGACTCACACCAAGGCTTGGGATTTACACAGAAGTTAGACACAGGATTTAATAAGTGTGCAGGACAGTTGTCAAGCCTGAGGTGTTGTCAGATGGCTTTACTGGCCAGCACAACTTGCATGACTGACATTTTTTACCCTCTTTTACCTTTATATTCTCCTATGTCTGTTTCTCCCTCATTTGCTTTGGTCTTTCTCTTTTCCTCCCTGTGTTGTCTGCCCTAAACATCCCATAAGTTTTAGACATACTTAAATAATATATTTTGTTCTGTGGTACAGTGTATGATCAGTTGAAATAATAGCTGCCAGCAGCTGCATTCAGAAATCAGATTATTGATTCCAGTGAAAGATGCATTTGGTTTGTTCACTTCTTGGATTAGTATTTAAGTCTGTGGAATTTCAGGCAGGTATATAAGACAATCGCCAAATAGCAAAGAATTTAAGTTTAAACAACTGTGTCAGTTGCACTGAAACTATAGGAAATGTAAATGTTTATATCAGACGTAGTCTAACAGCTATGGTGTGAATTGAGGTGGAATTATTTGGGAGATTAATTGTTTTGATAAATCCTTTAGTATGCCAATAGCTGTATGTTCACCTCAAAATTGTATCTTTCTCCTTGTTTACAAGATATAACCTGGGTCAATAATACTCTAGCTCCAGTTCTTGACAAATGGGATCTTTAAAATTGTTCTCTGTAGGGGAGGAATAATTTAATTAAAACGAACATAATCTAGCTTCATATTCTGCTGCTTTCATTCTTCCCTAGATATTTTTGTCATATTATTACTAAGATTAATAAATTATTCAAAATATTTTTTTATGAGAAAGATAATAAATTATTCACATTCTCATTAAAAATTTATGTCTTTCAGTTACCAGGGGAAATTTGGATTCCCTGATGTACTTTTCTGTCACAAAGCCTGAATGATTAGGCAGGGCCTGTTTTGATTTGATAAAGCCATTGGAATTGTACCTGCCTGAGTGTATTTGCAAAGGAATGTGTATCACTAGTCCCTCTTTTCTCTTCATATGAGTCTCTGTAAAAATTTATTTATCTTTCTCTTCTGCTTTTTATAATACACATAGGATCTTATTTTTAGCTTTTGCAATACTTATGCTGAAATCCTTCCTGTTTATCTGAAGATCAAGTTCATATGTTCTATTATCAACGTTAGTAACAATCTTGCATCTTACAATAATATTTAAGTTTAAGCCATATGTATTTCTTTAAATGCATCATTAATACCAAGCTCACAAAACCCACCCAAACCCCAAACCAACACAGAAAAAAAGGGCACTACTGCTGTGTTTGCTGTGTGTGAAGGAGGGGGATGTGCTTTAATTGTGACCCAGACTTTGGCTCTGTTTTAATGTGGTCCTTATTCTTCTAATAAATCAGAATATATAAGCCAACAGAGGGGATTTTGATCCTAAGTACAGGACATAATTTGTGTATTCTTAGAGAACTGCAGAACCACGACTTACATTAGATACAGCAGAGTGTTTGAAGTGTGACGTTTCCTATACAAGTAGAATCTCACGACCATCGAAGCATGCAACACAGAATTCTTCACTGCACCTCCGAGTGTATATTTACAGTGCAGATAAAGTGCTTTCTTACATTCATAGTCCCTTGGTCTAGTGGCATCTTCTGCTGAGAGGAGGGAAATTAAACTGATTTCTTTGCACAGTAATGACATCTTTTGAGAGGAAGGGTCATGAGAGCATTGGAAGAGTGTTTCACTTTCCCGGACTCTTTTTGCTAGTACATTAATTTTGCCGCAAAGTGGTTTATATGTGCAAGGACTTGACCCTTCTAATATTATTGTTAATATGCTACTTTGTACAAAACCTGTATTTTCAAAAATAGTTGAAACCTTTCAAGGTTATGTAGGTAATGAAAATGCACTGATCTTTAAGTACCTTCTACACTCACATCCTCTTAAGGTACTTGATAATTTTATTTTCTCACTTCTCCACTTACTTGAGAGAAGCAATTTAGCATTTTATTCATTTTTAACTGAACAGTGGTATAGGTGTAGTAAAGCTTTCCCTTACTAAAGCTGTGACTGTTTCAAAGTAAAACCTTGAGGCTTGAAAGGTAAGCAGATCCTCTTTTCTCATAATTATTTGGTGAAGCATTTGGAAAACCATTTTCATACAAAGACTGAAAGGAGACTTAGAATGTAAACTATCCCGTGCAACCATCAAGTAGTCCATGAAATTCCTGATGTGACTCAGTCTCTTTTACCTCTGAATTGGAATTATTAACTGCCTCTTTAAGTTGCTAAATTCACTTCAGTTAACATGGGAGTTTTTTTAACAGATGAACTTTAAGAATGCAAAACAGGTTTTGTGATTGCCTTGTTTGCCTGCTTGTATTATAAGAATGTTTTTGTGCATTTAAGTGAACACTATAATATTGCAACAACTTCTGATGTTGAATTTGTTTTATCTGATCACTTCACAAGCACTGAAAATCCCTTCTAAATGAAATAATTTTCCCCTTCAGAAAGATATTAAAAAAACCCAAAAGTATTATCCCCATAAATATTGATTTCTATTAATTATAGGTAGCACTGCCATTTCCACAATGAGAACCAACAACGTAAGCTGATCCCTGAGGTTTGCTGCCATTTGTATTACCTCTGCTGCATACAACCCACAAAAACCATCACCTGAAATACATTCTGCCCTCTTAGAGGCTGTTCCAGTTTCTCTTTTAACCCTTGTATACAATTTTCTCTTTTCAATTAAATAGGCAAATAAGAAGTTGATTGAAAGAACTGTTTTTCAGACGTGTTTTTTACATGCACAAACAAGCAAATCAGTTTTATCACATACAAGAGCACAATACAATAGCATATGAGTAGCTGTTCAAGAAATTCTCGATGATCCTTATTTTCCAGCTTATTGTGTATCCATTCAATTGTAAAATCACCAACTGTATCCTGTTAGTATTTTCTGTTTATTGCTTTATCCTTTTCCCAAATCAAGAATTAATTTTTCTGTTATTTTTGTTTCTTTGGTCCACAGATTTATCTAATTACCATGCCTCTGAATTAAGTGGAAATGCCTTTTTCCTACTTTTTGGCTCCTCTGCCTGTAATAATTAGGGAAATACTGAGGGTTTTTTTCAAACTTTTTGAAGCCTATTTACTTAAGGAGTCACTCCAGTCAATATACAGTGTTAATTATCCTGAGTTGCTTCCTACTGGTGTTCTTGGGCTTTGCTGTACAAGCTCATTTAAATGATTCAAGGTGAGAGGGAGAGATTCAGTAATCCCAAATTACTTAGCTGACCAAACAGAATTTTGGTGGGAATACATTTGTTCTGCCTCTAAGAAACAACATGTTGGTGATGAACCATTCATTCTCATGGGCAAAAGCAGAGACTGAAAACAAGTCAGTGTTATTCAGTAGCCAAAGAAAAAAATGAAACCTATTTTTAACAATGAAGTTAAATTAACTCTCAGAACAATTTTCAATGAAATGTGGAGTATTCACTGTCACTGACAAATTTTAAATCAAGTGGATGAGTTTTTTCTAATTGAATTCTCTTGTACAAGAAGAGTTACTGAGCCTGAACTTTGATTTTTTCAAATGAGTTCTGAGAAATCCTGCATATTTAGGTCAAGTTAGGTGATCACAATGACTGAAATGTTTACTAGTGAAGAAATGAAAAAAAAAAAAATCGCTGCAGAGTTCTGGCTAAGTAAATGTTCTTTAAATGTGCTTCTATTAATACAAGTGAAAATGATAAAAAAACCCCTTCAAAATTTCCAAACGGACATTTTCAGAATTTCCATTATATTATTTTTCTTACTCTTTTACCATGTCAGGACAAAAACAGGGGTAAGAAATTAAGTATTGTCAATAGATACAAACTGTGCAAGCTTTCTCTTCTTTACCATTACAGTCTATTGTCTAAAGAATTTTGTTTTCAGTTTCATGTCTTTATACAAAAAGAAGATGAGTAATAATGAAGTTCAACTTGGAGATCCAATGTATTCCATCAAAAAAAGCTACATATTGTAGGAAAATTAATTGCCTTTTTTTTTTTTTTTTAATTCTTTATCACTCTTCTCCAACTCCTCACTGTCATATATCAGAAAATAAAATGGTTTAGGTTGATACCAAATGACAGTTTGTAAAGATCTGCTCCCTGTCATCTTTGAAACAAGATTTTTTTTTTCCTTCACCTTTTCTTCAGTTTGACACCCATGACAAGCAGCTGTTGGGAACAGCATTTGTCCCTACGTTTGTTCAATGTTTGACTGCAGATCACTTATGCCTTGAGCTGCTTTAAAGATTGTAACATATGGAAAATGAAAATGTCTTATATCTGAAGAATGGCAGCTCCTTGTTTTGACAGGTTTAAAATAGACTATCTTAACTGATAAGTCACATGCATGAAAATTTTCATCCTTAGTTATCTCACCACAAGTCATTGTCAGTGAAAGTTACAATTACTGACCTAAAATATCTCGTTCCTATTCCAGAGAGGTATTGTTTTCATGTAGTTTTAGCTACTAGTGCATTTTAACTAAGTTTTAAAAAGGAATCAGCAATGATGGTTGATTTTCTTCCTTCCTGAACCAGAAGAAAAATAACTTGACTCTTACTAAAAGTTAAAAATGAGCTGTTTGTGCACAAAATAAGAAAAAGCTAAATTTCAGACATTTGCTTTGTATTGCACAGGAAATGAAGTGCTCATCTTGCCTCCTAAATTGTGGTTGATGGTATATGATTTCACTTTCAGGATTCACCCAGAGGTACAGGATCTGCCGCAGCCACCTCTGTTCAGAGACACTGCAGCTCCCTTTTACCCCTGAACCACCCAAACGGGTCTCCTGTGTCATTATGATGCATAATCATCTTGACACTCTCAAGTACTTGGGTCCTTGATCCCTTCCAGAATATATTAATCCCTGCTTTTAGGCTGGATTTTATTATTTTTTTAATCCAGTTGATTTCCTATATGATTGTTCCTAAGTATGTTGTTCTTTTCTTCTTTTTACTTAGGTCCTATCTAAATTTAAGAGGCCACCAGCTTATGTATGTATTGGATTTTTTGAATATTGACTATATTTTGCTCTAAATTGCAGCTACAGAGTTGATTTTAACCTTGTTCACACAACAGGAGTCAATGCACAGTCCCCAAGCACGAAGTTCTAATTGTCATTTTAACTACCCCTCAGGGAACCAGTAGAATTGCAATAAATATCGTATTAACTACAGGTATTCAGGGGATAAAATATTATGAAGCTTCAGTGAAGTCTTAATGAAATTTCAATATGCTCTGTAGCTATACCTGAGTCTACCAAGTGAGCAGCTGTCACATCAGCTGATCCAACATGACCCAGATCTTTGTAGCAGAGTTAAAATATTTCTGAATATTTCCAAACTGGTGTCCTAACGTAGTGTAATGACCAAGAGGCAGAGATGTATATAAACAGCATGTGAGAACACATGACAGTAAAAGATGATATTGTATAGAGTGAATTATCAGAGTTTGAAAAAATGGATTCTGTCAAAACTCATCACTTGTTATAAAAAGAAAAAGTCAGTGTGAGTTACCAGTTTGACCATAAAAATCCAAAATGTCTCTAAAGTTGAAAGGCACTTGACAGCTCAACAGAATTTTTTGCTACAAAATGTTGCTGATGGCTTTTTTCCTATACTTTCTCTAGGGACAAATTATTGTTTTGTAACAGTCTTGATAAGCTCTGGAGCTGGTTTTGCATAGCAATGATAAGAATAAGAGCATAAGATGTATTCTTTAAATTGTCATTCTGGACATATTGTTGCTGGCCTCTGTGTGAGACCACTGCAGTTAAGTTAGTATTTATTCCTAAAACTGTGGTAAAATCCAACTGCAATGACATCCAGGCCATTTTTGACTGCATTTTCTCCTGGACCAAGGAAGTAATCAAAATGACAACCTAATAAATATACAAGAAATAAAGTCTTCTCTCAGGGATTTTATTTTCCTATGCAAAGTTTTATAAATTGAGTCCTGAAAACTTGTTTTCAGAGTGCATGATTTTTATCTTTTCCACTTCCATCAGACCACAGGACACATCTTGAACTCATAGGTAGCCTTAGGAAGTGAAGACTGCTTGGTTTGAGTGCCCCTTTGTCTGTGGGAAGTCCATAACTCATCTGAAACTGAATAAGTAAACAACTGTTTTGCAGCTGGTATTGCCTTATACATGTAGCATATAAAACACAGTAGAGAAGGTTTGGAAATGTTTGTTTTGCTGTCTGAGAGAAAGAAATTACTCAAAATTGTGAAACAAAACTTCAGCAGAGAGAAGTAACGGGTTCTCAGGCCTTGAGGATACTCTCTGAAAACAGCAGCTTAGATAAACCCCAAATGCTGCAGTTACATTGCAGCAATATTCTGGCTGACCTTTGAATATTTTACTTATAAGGACAAGGATGAAGAATTCCATCTACAAAGCTCTGAGTAGGAGAAAAGTTTCAGTTAAGGGGACAACTTTTAGAATAGTTCATATAAAGACCGAACCTGCAGTTCTAAAAACTGTTGCTCTGCTTAAGGATTTTTAATGAAATGCAAGTAATATACAATTTTATTGTGTATATTGTTTGTTCTTCTGAGTTGCATGTAGGAGCTTGACCAATATGTTTTCATTTAATCCTGATCTATTTTCAGGTGGAATAACAAGTGTAACAAATTTCTTCAGAATTTTGGAACCTAAAGATCACCTGCTAAGAAGTTTCACGGTTTAACATTGAGGTTGGCATTGCCACATGTTAGGTTTTAGGATGTTGCACACAAAACAGAGTTGTCAAAAGGATACATAAGTGGAGTGAAAACATGCTTGTCTAATTTGATAGGCTAAAAAATGTTATTGTTAGTCCAGGTACAATAATACTGCCATTAATAGTAAAAAATAATACAGAAAAGCCTCTATTAACATAGTTAAAATTGTTACACAGTAAGAGCTTTCCTATAATCTCTGCTTTTTCTTTTCCTGGTGTAATGCTCACCCTTCTGATGTCCCTCTGATCTTAAACTTGACAGCATCATCCTCCTCAGAACCAGAGGTCAAGTGAGAATGTTAGAGCTGTCAATTCCCCCATTCCTTTGCTTGGGAGGCTGTTAAAGTGTTTATTCCTCACCAGTTTGGGGTCTGGCTGAATTCAGTTTTATGCATTACCTTAACACAGTCTGCAGTCTCTTTACAAGTTTTCAGTTACTCAGTTTTCTGTTCTCTACTTTATCCAAACTGGTTTAACAGCATTGGGTTCCCGTAGTGACTGCTGTGATTTGTGTCTATAGTTTTGGATGTCTGGTACCAGTATAAACCAGATTCATACTCCTGCAAACCATTTTTTTAGTCTAATATTATAGATAATTCAGTCTGTAGTGATGCTTACTCATAGCTCTATAAACTCAAAATATCCTAAGCTAAACATGAATACTAAATAATTGCTATCATAAATTTTTAAAAGCTACAAACTTAAAATGTTTTAAGTTAAAACTTAGGCAAACACAAAAAAAAAAAAAATAAAATCCCTAGACCTCGCCTTGTGATGCTACTAAAAAGCGTTTTAAGAGTAATGCAAAGAAATCATATTTACTGGACTCAAGAGTGTTTCCTCCAGTAGAAACAATTTTCCTGCTGTAGGAAGTATTTAGCTATGAAATACATGTAGCATATTGTGGGTTCTGTCATTTACAGAACTACTGTTTTATGGCACAAGTTAAATTAATGGGCAGAGGTACTTTTAAAGAGTGATTCTCTCACCAACTTTATCTGTTTTCATGAGGACTAAAATACCAAAAAAGAACTCTTCCATACTATAGAAACCTTTAAACTTCAAATGATGAGGAGTATAAATATTAAGACCATGAAAATTCATAACTCTGGTGATACCTGTCTGTGACTCATCGTGACTCCTGTTACTGTATGAAGTGTGACATTTTTGGTTGTATATAAAAAGTGGAAGGATGTAACAGCACCAGTGTCAGTAGTGATTTCACAACACTGTAGATTTGGAATAAAATCTGCCATAGTTCGAGAACTTGACTGTGCTTTCAGAGATTGAACTAAGAGATACATATATCCATGAAGTTTAAAATGAAAATAAAAGTACATCTGTCCAAAGCAATCAGGTATTTGACATATGTCAAAAATTCAATTACATCTGAACTGAAGCAATTACAGTTTCCTTTCACCCATGGACTCAAGACACTTTTGTGTATGTTTCGATGTAGAAAAAGATTAAGAAACAAGGAAGATGTCACAGTCTTGATCTACTTGGTATTTTATCTTAGGGGAACGTGAACTTCCTTTAACAGAGAAAGGGTAAAGTTTAATGTTTGGATTTTTTTTGGTGGCTGGGCACTTGTTTACAAAGCATATGCCATTCCTCATGTGGCTCTTGCATTTTTAAAATATTTCTGTGGTTATTTTCATCTTTTACAGTGCTGATGTAGAAGAGATTTTGGAACTTTGTAGTATGCCTCCTGCTTCCTGTGACTTTGGATTTAGGTCATTACCATGCCGCAGACCTTTAGGTTTTGGATGCCTTGATGATCTCACAAGATTTTATCAGCATAAAGTTGTTATCAGGAAAATAAGGTTGATAAGCAAATTTTAAATGTATGAGATGGTCAAGGGAAGATGGGGTAGACCTAGCATCTGTCTGATTATTGGAGCGGAAAAATAGGTTTGGAAGAAAAAAGCAAGAGAAATTGCCAGTCTACCATGAAGTTTTAGAACAAGTGTTGGACCACAGGATAATTAGAAAATTTACTGCTCTCATTCCAGATTATTCTTCACTCCTTACTCTTATCTATTTGGCATTCCCTCTCTCAAGTGGTTTTAATGTAATACACACTGACCTCCTCCACACATTCTGCTTCATTTTGAGTTACTCTCTGTGCCTGGTACCCTTTTGCTGATCCCTCAGGTGCTTTCTTTGTTTATTTTTTCCATTCCTGTTGCTGAAATATTCCCTGTCTTTGCAATAATTTCTCTTCTCTGACATTTGTCCCATGTGTTGCTCTGTGCTGCTCATTCTTCCCTGTTCCATACTGTTCTCTTATCCCACCCTTTACATGTGTCTTTTCTAATGTGCTGACTTGACTGGGTTTCTGTAAAGTGAACCCAAAAAACTCTTTTCTATTTATCCTTCATAAGGGTGTGATCTTCATGGTTTCTGTCACATGCATTTTTTTAAAGTTTTCTCAGAGTTAAAGATATTAAGTGTGATTTTACTCATTTTGGTTATCACCAGAGAACTGAATTAGAAAACACTAGAAACATTTTTTTTCTCCGTGTGCTTAACCCTTGTAATCATAGTTGTTCCTGCATTCCAACAAGAAATTAATATGTGTTTATGTCAAAATAATTGTTTTGATTTTGGCTGAAACTGCACTGTAGGCTATTAGTTAAAGAAGGATAATTTTGTAAATGGAAAAAACTCTTATACTTGGCCTCTTAGACATGCTTCATTTAAAAACAAAATAAATTGTATTAAATGAAACAACATCTTTAATTACTGATCCCTGTTCTCAATCCATTTATTTTAATCTAAATAGCAAATGTTTAACTTGTATCCATTATTTTGTGCCAGAAAGAAATTCTTCTAAATTAAATCTCTTAATTAAATAATCCAGAAAGTCTCTGCCAGAAGTATGCAAAATTGTATTAACACAAGATACATAAAACAGCAAACAAATTTTACAAACATGCTCCATCTAATGCATTTTATTGTGTGCTTTTGGTAGTGATGTTGTGAAGCCTTTCAGTCANGTGCCGTTTCTTTCTTAAAACAACTTCTAAAGTTTTAACCAGTCATTTGTGAAATTGTTTATTAGAATCTAAGCTGCATATTCATGACCTAACTTTTACAATTAGGGAATTGAGCAGCTCAGGGGGGATCTTATTATTCTGTATAAGTATCAGAAGGGAGTTCTGGAAAAAAGATGGAGACAGGCTCTTTTCAGTGGTGCCCAGTGACAGGTGACACAGGAATTTTCAGCTGAGGAAAGGGAATGTTTGTTTTTACTGTGAAGGTGACAGCACTGGAACAGGTTGCCCAGAAAAATTGTGGGGTCTCCATCCTTGGAGATATTCAAAAACCTTCTTGCACACAGTCCAAGTAGGTAACCCTACTGGAACAGCAGTGTTGGACCAAATGTCTGTCATAGGTCTCTTCCACTTCCAAGTATTCTGTGATTTTGTGAAGCTTCCAGAGACAAGGGAGAACACAAGTACCTTTTGGTGTAAGAATCCATAATTCATGAAGCAGAGTCCCCTAGAAATACAATCATTGTGGACAATCTGTGCAAAGAGCCACTCTTGCGTCCCACCTACCTGAATGAACTGTACTGAAGGAAGGAAAATAGTGATGTAAATACTAAAACGCAGGATGAGATTAAATTAAATCTTTGACATTTTGCATAGTTATTTTATTAGTTCAATTACTTACTATTTTCTGTATACAACTTGAAATGCATTATGTTCCATTTTATTAGTCCCCGAGAAGATGCAAATAGAAGTTTTAGAATAACATATGTGCCCCAAGAAACCATAACTTAGATCAAGTTATATTTTTTAATTAATTTTGCTCTTCATCTCTGAGAGGACATGAAAAACTGAACAAGCAGTCATCTTCCTGGTTGCTTTCAGATCTAAACAAAAAGTTCAGATTTTCACTTATCTCTGATTCATGACGAGTGACTGACATAATATATGTGCCCTTCAAACATAAATCTTGATATAATTAAATTGGTTTCATATCTTCCTCGGAGATAATGTAAGTCATTAAACTAGGAATACATTTTTTTTCAATTTTTTTAAAATATAAATACCATAGAACAGTTCAGTTTGGAAGGGACCTCAACAGATTATCTGGTCCAAACTTCTGTGGAAAAAAGAGCCTAGGTTAGACGAGATTGTCTTGTCCTCTGCCCAGTCATGTCTTGAAAGCCTCCAGTGACAGGATCTTCACCACGTCCCTGGGGAGGTTGTTCCAGTCATTGACTGTTCTCATGTAAAAAAATTCCTTCATAGGTCAAATGAAACCTCTCCTATTGCAACATGTAGCCATTGGCCCTTGTTGTATCCATGTGACTCTGCAGTGGGAGCCTCCCTTCTCTTTGCTGATGCTCTATGTGCTGGGAAACTCCTATAAGGCCTCCCCTGAACCTTTGCTTCTCTAGAGTGAAAAAACCTCTCTCCCTCTGCCTTTCCTCTTTTGCAGGTTATCCAGTCCTTTGAACATCTTTGTGGCTCTCCTTTGCACCCTCTCCAGTCTGTCCACATCTTTTTTAATTCTGCAATTAATGGGCACAATAATCTGGGTGCAGCCTGACAAGTGCTGAGTAAAGTGGGATGACCACATCTCTGTCTCAGCCAGCAGTGCTCCTGTGGGTGCTTCCCAGGATCTGATTTGCCTTCATTGGGTGCTCTGCTGGCTCAGGTTCAGCTTCTTGTCCCTCCCAGCAAGGCTGCTGCCCAAGCACACAGACCCTGGCCTGTGCTGGGCTCTTTGGTTATCATATTCCAGCCCAGCAGCTTGCAATTGTCTGAACTTCATGGAGTTCTTGCTGGCCCACTTTTCCAGCCTGTCCAGGTCTCTGTAATTTGGCTCTTCCTTCTGTCCACCTCATCAGTTCAGTATCATCAGCAGCCATGGTGAGAAACTCTGCTTTGTCAGCATTAGATGTGACATTTCCCCTGCCCTGTTTAGCAATGGACATGTCTTCCCTGTGCTTCTCCCTATTACTCACGTATATGAAGCACATGTTCTTGTTGTTGTTGGTATTTTGGGTGAATTTCAGTTCTAGCTAAGCCTGATTACATTTCTGGATGTCCTAGTCTGGATGTTCTGGTAGTGCTTGAGGGGTATTTGGCCACCCTTCTATAGCTGGTATGCTGCTTCTTTGCCTCTAACCACATCCAAAAGTGTAATTAAGCCAGAGTGATTTGTTCTGCCTCATCCTTATCCCTTTGCAGGAGGTGCACAGTTTATCACATCATCTGCAATTCACTGAGATAAATGTCTGTGTCTGGTTTCCCAAACAAGGATGTCTTTTAGATGAATTCTTAAAATCAGAAACAAGACAAAGCCTCGTGGTCTATCATGAACTTCAGAATGACAGAACATTTTAGGTGGTAACGTCTTGAGATCATCTTGTCCATCCAACCCCTCCCTTGCCCACACAGGGTCATCTAAAACTGGTTGTCCAGGACCACATCCAGTCAAGTTTTTGAATATCTCCACAGATGGAGGCTATTGGCTGTTGTATGATGACTGTCCATTCAGAAAATGTTAGTTATATTTACTCATTGAGACTGAAGAATTATAATACTGATGTAGCAAAACCAGTACAGGCTGCTAGTTTCTCACAGGTTTTTTAATTAGAACCTATAACAAGGGATTGTAATCTTGTTTTAATGAAAGAAAACGGAAAAAAAAATCAAGCAGATTCATTGGAATCGGTTAAAAAGAAAAAAGATACAAACAGAAATGAACCCACCCTCAATAAGAGTCGAGGCAGGAATGTTGTATGTTCTTTATACTCATGGGATTTAGTAGTGAAATACTTTTGGAAGAGTTGCTGTAAAAGATCTTAGTTTTCATATGTGAGCCAGGCTTTTATCTCCTCTAGCAGATGAAAATAAATGAAGAATACCCAGGCTTGACTTTTTTATGTAATTCAGATACTTACTGGAGTCTTTACTATCTGATATCAGTTTTCCTTTTCTGGATGATTTCCTTGAGAAAAAATTAGCAATAATTCCCCAACAGCAGCTGCTGCCTATGAATATTTTGGAGATTGCCCTTTCCAGATTGTGAGGATAACAGTAGAAAACAGACTTGATTATACTGGGTTGACATTTACATGGCCAGTGCTAATTTTAGCAGGGTTGTCTGTGGTTTTAATTTAAATGATTCTAGAGTAATTTTATTGGAGAAGCTATTAAAAAAACCAAAAGTGCTCTCTCCTAAATGATTCTCCATCAGGCTTCAAAAAAACACTGTGAGCTCAGCCTCATCTGTTTCAATTAGAGGAAACTGCACTGAGTGCTGCTCTTCCAGATACAAGCAGTGGGAGGCCCTCTGAGATGTTACAGAATTGAGAGCAATTCATAAAGGAGATGGTCCCTTCAGTGTCTAGAAAATCTACCATCAAAGCACCTTACTAGTATGAAAAATACGTGGTCTTAAGATAAAGTTCAATGAGAGGATGATGATTCTTTGCAAAGTTACTGCAGGATGTTTTGCTCATTGCCATCACAGTTTTATCTCCATGGCACTGCTTAGTATGCTTGCTCTTAAAACTTTCCTAAGCTACTGTAGAGACAACAAATGCATCTTTACCCATCTGTATACCTTCCAAGTAACATCCCAGCTGTGTTTCTTTAATTTTAGCTCTCACAGTGCTGTGCTTTCTAGGGCTGACACAGAAATTACACAGAACTCAACTGCGGTGTAGTGCCCCAAAGATGTGAAGCCAGGAATTTGAAATACACTCATTTTGATTTAATTATCTAATTCAGTTCTGAGTTTTAGGCTCTGTGCCCAAGGAATCTTTTACAGAATCATTATTCTCCAAGCCTTTGGAGAGGCTTGAGGCAAGGCTTAACAAAGGGTTACCTAAAAACCAAAGAGGAAGGATGCAGATGTCCACATGCCTCTCTGTAAGGCAGTTAACTCAAATTAGAACCCTTGGTTTGAATCGGATGTCTTCAGTCTTTTAAAGGGTCGGCTGAGCTTACTCTGCTCACTGTTTCCTAATGGGCTGTAGGACAGGGAAAGACAAGTGAGGTCTTACCAAATCTGGCCCAAAGCTTTTTACTGAAGTTGATGTATCTCTTTGGAAAACAGCCTTGCTGTGGGTTTCCTGCAAAGAATTTGTGGGTACTCATTGCAATATAAATACTTAACATGAAGATAAGGGAATCAGCCATTGCTATTAGTTTTTTGTATCCCTAGCAGAGTATTTGATGTCCTCAGGCAAACAAGAACAACTTCTTTGGTAACATTGATTTGTGTTAGTCATCCACATAGGTATTTTCTGTTGTGCCAGCAATTGCTGGCCCAGTTTCTCTAAATGGAAAGGAGAAAATAAAAGCAATATGTGATTTTTGCAGTTACGCTTATTTCATCTATCTTATTAGCTAACCAAAATCATAAGGAAATAAATCTGCATTAGCAGTTAATGATCAGTTGGTTAGTTGACAGCTGCAGGCAAGCCCAGTGATCTAAAAATTACTGTCATTATGAACAGCTTCTACTAAGAAGATTTTTGTATTAAAAATGTGAATACAATCTCTTTCAACAGCAATATTATAAAATTTGTCTTTTCATGATCTTTAATAACCAATTTTCTGCCAGAATGACCCAGAATGCTATCATATGGATTCTGTATTAAAATTTATTTAAAAAACCCAAGGCACTATGCCCTGTAATAGACATAATTAAGCTACAGTTCAAACAATATATGCAATGCATATGTAGCATAACTAGGTATTAGTTTACAGTGTGTTCTGTTTGTCATATGTTAAAAGAGTTGCAAATGAAACTTGAGGTTGAGCTGTAATGGTGTCACAAAGTACTTACATGCTGTTGTTGTTTACACTATTTTGGTATAAATGTATGTGGATTCAAGGCAATCTAATTGTAAATACATCCTGAGGAATGCTCTTCTCTTTTAAAGGTATTATAGGCCCTTGTCTTAACTACACCAGAGTAAGCTTAAAGTGGGCAGATCATGGTAGAGAGCTGCCTCTTCTCTCACAGGGGAAAAATAGTGTGTCAGTGCTGTAGTATTGCAAAAGTGTCTGTTATAAGCTTAGTTGTTTCTGGTACTGGATTGCAAATTAATTGCTAATTTTTAAGATTTTAAACAAACCTTTTAGCCACATGATTATAAACAATATGTGTATATGTAGTGTATCTTGTAAACCTTGGGTATGGGCTTGATAATATATTGAAGAGGGAGACGAAGGTCTTAGAAAAATCTTAAATCTTTATTGAAATGGAAAAAAAGGAAGAAATAAAGTTTATTTTTTCATCCAGATACTGACATTTTAATGGATTTTTAAGGAGAATATTTGCAACTTGTTTCATGATACTAGACTTTTCAAGGAATTACTTCAAAAACAAATTGCTCATACCATGATGAGCTAATACAAATGGGCAAGAAGTAAGCAATTAAAAGTGCAAAGCAGTTAGTTAATTTCTGTAACTCATGTATGAGTAACTTACATATACAAGTCCAAATATGTTTAGGTAAGAACTTCCTACTGTTTTTAGCATCCACAATGATGTAAGACAATGGTCTGTATTTCACACTGAGGCCTTTTTATCTGGAAGAGGTAGAGTTCTTGCAGAGTTGTTTGATGTTAAATATTCCCAACCTTCCTAATTTAAGGTTGACTTTCCAGTCTTCACTTGGTAAATTTATTTTAGTTTAAGAGTGTTTTTAGCTAAAAACTTAACACTACAGAACCACATCAACTTCAGTGGGGTTACGTACTATAGAGGAGGCACAGTATAAGATAATTCTTCCGAAAGGTATTCAGTCTGGATAGGGCAATTTATTAACTTAAATATATTGTTAATTTAACAATAGTACTATAAATATTTTTATTCAAGGTTGCTGTTTGTATTGAAAAAATAAATTACAGCAACAATTATAGCAAGCAACAGACTGAGGTAGCAGTAGAAGTTGTCATGTCCAATAGACTTTTAATTAATGCTGGTAAAGAATTGATGCAGAGGAGTCCTGAGTCTTGTTCTGTGTTTCAAACTGTCTTTCAAACACTTCTTTCCTTCCATCTGTGACTTACTTGATCTTTTTCCTCTTGACCATTCCTGCCTGACATCATTATACTTACTCTCCCTATGTGTCCACTTTAATTTCCAAACTTCCAAAGGTCCGTTCACCTTTTTTTTCCCCATTTTGTCCTTCCCAAGACCGCATTGTAGTTTTCCTGTTGCCGACTTGCTGCAGCTCTCAGTGCTGAGGTCTTCACCCTCAAGGCATTCAGGCTTTGGGAGGGTGGGTGAGCACTTGGAGCAAATCCAGCCATTCCCAGGGAAGGATGCTCCCAGCCCTGTATTAGCATGTATGCATTGTAGTAAGTGTGAAATATTATCACAAAGCATATTCAAAGCTTGAGGTAGAAGTAGTTGGTCACAACTAAGAGGATTTTCTGCAGATAGAATTAAAGCTGAAAATCTAATCCTGAGATAGCATTTCCTGCAGATTTTGGGAATCCTTTTCAAAGCAAGGAGCTTGATAGTGAAAAGACTGTATTATTTACTTGTTCTACTCTTGCTATAACTCTATTTCTGAAATAGCTGGAACACATCCTGAGGTAGATGTTCTGATGCTTGGCAGACTGGCAAGTCATTGGAAAAAGACCCTTAAAAAGTTAATGTATCAGGCTACCTTCATTACAGACAGCATAGCTTTAGGGGGTTTTAATACAGCAAAGTCAATAAGATGAAAAATTATAAAGAAAAGGCATGGATTTTGTAATAATAATGTCATCATCATCATGGCTAGGCTTCGTGAACAAAGATTTGGGAAGGGCTCTCTACCCACAAATAATAATGTAGATTCTTTTAAATATGTTACAATTATATCTTGAATGCAGTGTTGCTCACAGGTGCAACCCATGGGGGCTGCAAAAACATGACTTAGGCCCTACAAAATCATGGGATTGATATACATGTGTTACACATGATCTCTGAATGTTACATGTATGACATCCACTTAGTGGTAGTTTTTTTGTTTGGAGCCTTCAGTTTTTCTGGGTCCCATTTCCAAGTTTTATCAGTAAGGAGAAGTCTGAAACAGCACTTCTCCAGGACATTGAAACAGAATGTATCTGGTTTCAGGAAGACAGGCCACAAATACTGCTCCAAGATGGGAGTTGGCTGTAGGAAGAGCAGATTAAAATTGAGCTTCTGACATGGAGAACAGTACACTGTGGTAAAATGTTAAACAATGATTAAAAAAGCAAAAGGGAAATATATGAGTAAACAGATAAAAATAAATTTTCAAAACTTCCAAAATGCCATAACAATCTGTTCCATCTTACAGGAATCCATTTAGCTCCAAAAGAAAAACTGGACATCCCTGTGCTGTTCATGCCAGATGCAATGAAAATGTATAAAGCTGAGGTGGTAGTTCATGTAATGAGGGAGAATGCTGAAAACTGGAGTTACAAGCTCTCTGCTGAATCAAATGAAGACTTAAGCAGGTAATTTATTGTAATAGGAAAGGAAAAAGTAGTTGAGGATACTCAATCCTATCATCATAAGGGAAATGTAAAGTACTAGCTGCCAGTGGATATTGAGCAGAAAGCTCTTAGGTACCTCTGGTTTTTCAGTATATTTGGGGTAATAATTGTTCTCATTCGGATATGTTTATGTAGTGCATGAACTGCATAAACTTTGTTTCAGTGCAAACATGACCTGATGGAACGAAGGCCAAGCCAAATGTTCTCGTATCCTGACAGAGTAATATTCAAATATGCTAAGTGGATATAAGTTATAGCTGATATAATTTGTAGCTGATACATTTGGTTGTATTTGATTCTGTATTTTTATCAGATATGTTTATCATTGCAACATAGAATAAAACTGAGTCTAACCTCTCCAATGCCTCTTAAGTCTAGTTTGCTTTGGAAAAAGACTTTTCTGCAGTCTATAATAATGATACTCTCACTTATTTTCCTAGGAATGTTACCCTAGCAGATAATGGGGGAATTCAGGGCATTCTCTGGAGATACCCAGTTCATGGAATACCGGAAGCACCACAGCAGAAATTAGGTGGGTAATGATTGAAAAAAGCTTGAACAATACATTTAAGAAAATTAAATAGTCATTTGTGTTCTCACCTGCTTGATCACAAGAATTTGGAACAGTACTTTACTACATTAAGAAAAAAGAAAAAAATCATGTTCTAAAAATAAAATTTCGTCTTGCAACCTACAAATCTAGAGCTATTATTTTGTTCTCACTGTGGATAAAAGGAGCTGGGGGCAGCTGTAAACCTGAAGGCCTCTACCCTTCACTGTCCCAGTTAGTGCTGAATTTGAGAACTGAAGGTAAGTAACTTACTCAGGGGTAGGTTTCTGCTTGCATATCCAGAACACCCTTCTGGAGAGTTTGCAGGTTGCAAAGTATTGGAGGAAATGTTCACCATTTCTCTCAGTCTAATTTAATTTCTTAATTGAAAACGGAATACAGAGTTATGTGAATAGCAATAAGCTTTTCCCTTGCATCTCAGGAGTAAACTCGCATTAAAAGATGACTGACATTCTTAGGGTTTTTTTTGTTGCTTATTTTGGGGATCCCAGAACTGTGAAGCACAGAATTGTGAACAGCTTTTTTAATTTCTAAGCTTTTGAAGCTACAACTCAATGTGTAGACAAGAGACAATTTTATACCAACTTGTCCTTTGAACTTACCTTTTGATGAGTGAATAAGAGAATATAATACCTTTTTACACTAAGTGTATGAAGGTACAGGAACAATTTCTGAAAAATTGTTCTGTCATTAATTTATATTGCTTAAGGACTCTTTACTTGTAGACAAATGCCAATGATGTGGTATTAATTAGAACTTTCATCTCTATAATTTCCACTCTAATACCTTAAGGAATGAAACAGAATATTATCATGTAATCAACTGTTGCCCTAAATGATGGTTTTAATGAGTCTCATTAGCATTAGAACTATGTATATTGATGTGAATGTTTGTTGTGTTATTTAAAGCTGTTATGTAATTCACTGGCACTTGGGATAAATCTCCTTTTTATTGGCTGTTGTTTTCATTCAAGTCACAGAATCATTAAGGTTGGAAAAACCTGCTAAGATTGTCAAGTCCAACCTCTAACCCAACCCCTCAGTGTTACCACTAAACCATGTCCCTGATCACCACATCTCTGTGGGGTTTGAACACTTCCAGATGGGATGATTCCACCCCTTCCATGGGCATCCTATTTCCAACACCTGACCACCCTTTCCATGAAGAAAGTTTTCCTAATACCCAACTGAAACTTCCCCTGGTGCAACTTAGGGCCATTTCATCTTGCCCAGAAGAGACTGACCCCTACCTGGCTCCAACCTCCTTTCATGTAGTTGTAGAGAGTAATAATGTCTCCCTTGAGCCTCCTTTTCTCCCCAGCTCCCTCAGCTGCTCCTCAGACTTGTGCTCCAGACCCTTCTCCGGCTCCACTGCCCTTCCCTGGACACACTCCAGCACCTCAGTGTCATTCCTGTAGTGAGGGGCCCAAAACTGAACACGGTACTTGATGTGCAGCTTCACCAGTGCTGAGTGCAGGAACACAGTCACTGCCCTGGTCCTGCTGGCCAAGCTGTGCCTGGCACAGGCCAGGATGCCATTGGCCTTTTTGGTCACCTGGGCACACTCTGGCTCATGTTCAGCCAATGTTTGACCAAGATTCTCACATCCTTCTCTGCTGGGCACCTTTCCAGCCATCCTTACACAAGCCTGAGGTGTTCCCTGGGGTTGTTGTGACCAAAGAGTGGGACCCAAGACTTAACAATATGAGCTATGAATTCAAACTGTTAGCATTCATAAGTTGCTTAAGTGACATCACTTCTGTATGTTATCAGAAACCTAAACAATGTCAAATCTTAAGTAATTTTACATTCCCCAATGCTTCTTTAAAGCAGCAAAACAAAATTATAATGTATTTATAACTGTGCTGTCTATTAGTTTATGTTCAGTAAGTGTTTGTAATGCGTACCAGAAGCATTGCATTAATTTTGGGTGCATATCATTCTTTGGCCAGCATGTTATGTTGGACTAATTTTTTTTTTTTTTAAAGTACCTGGAAAACTGAAGTATCTGTTTGTAAGTGTATTTAAGAAACTTTCTATTCCTACCTCAGTTCTGAAGTCCTATGGTTTTCAGTTATAAATGGGATTTTTAAAAATCTGTGTTGTAAAGCATGAATCCAAAGCAGGTAATAACAAGAAATATACTTCTAAAAATTATTTTAAATAATAATCTTAATAGTATTGTCATTTCTTTTAATGCAGGCATTTATTAAAATTGCCTGGAGGCTATAAGCTGTTATGTCAAAATCCAAAGCTACTTTGCTAGAATATTAGGCACTTCATCTTAATGTCATTCTTACTTGAACCATGATATAGTTAAACCTCTAGAAGTCACTTGGCTTAGTGTCTCATGAGACCAATTAAAATGATCAGTAGTCACAGCCCGTGTAGTGCATGGTAGGTAGATGGTAACTTAGCTGCCTTATGAAAGTGATTACAAATGGAAGATCATCCAGAACATTTTTGTAATTCTTTTAGAGTCAAAACATCATACACCACTTTAGACTGGAGAGGACCACTGGAGGTCATCTCATTCAAACCCCTGCTCAAAGGCAGGTTTAATTAGATGGAATGTTCAGGGACTTGTCCCAGATGTATCTGACTTTTATCTGTAAATCTTACTTATCCATTTAGGAAAAACAAAATGTAGAGTCAATTCAGGTAGCAAGATAAGCTGGGGAATAAAAATTCGTGTGGACACAACACATGCACACAGTGATCTGAAACATTTGGTAGACTAGTGTAATAGAGACAATGTGATCTATTCCTACTTATAAGGTCATATATCTTGATATAAAAAAGATGGTTTTTTTAAAATTTTTTATATATCTTGATTTAAAAAAAAAAAAAAAAAGATGTTTTTAACTATTTCAGTAACTCTCCCTCATGGAAATTCTTATAAGAGGGCTCTAAAAATTACTTAGACCCTGTTAAACAGGAAAAGACCAAAGAAGAAAGGGGATTACTTGAACTTGATATACAGTTATCTATTCACTGGAATAATGATAGTGAATCTAGTTCCAGAAATGAAGATTGAAGCTAAATAAACATGGTATTGGAAAAAGGGTTTGATTGCTCTTTTTTAAAATACTTTACATAATTACCATGACATGATTCTAAATTATTTATCATTAATTCCTGAAGTTGATTTTTAAAGAAACATGAGGTCTAATTGTGATAAGAGTGACTTCTAGACCTTGAAACTGAAAAGTATGTGATCAACCCTTCTTCATGTTGAAAATTCCAAGTCTTTTCTTTGGTAAAACATTTTTTTCTTTCAGTTCTGGCGTGTAATTTTCTCCTTTTTCTGTGCCAGTAAATATTGAAAGAGCCATAAAAGTAACTAATGAAGTAAGCTTTAGAAAAACTAATGTATAAGTTAAGACTTAGCAACTTCACAATGAGAAAGATATCTTTTATAAGCAATAAATTACAATCACTTCTGAGTTGAAAAAAGCTCTGTCATGTTTCAAACAGAAACTCGTGTGAGAATGCTTTTTATTTCTGTTAAAGCTGAAGGTTGAATAACAGCATTCTTAAGAAATCAAAGCATAATATCATATCCTTTCATTTAACCTTCAAACTCTTGTATTTCTTTGGCTTTGTTTCAGTCTTCCTTTCTTATTGCCATATTTCAAATTATGACATAATTCCTATTTTCAACTGAACTAAAATGAAGTTACATTTAATGATTAAAAATAAGAGAGAAATTTGCAAGTGCTTTTTTGTTCACTTACCAACATTTTATGCTACTTTGTCTGAACAGAACAATAGAAGCTGAAACCTGAGGGAAAGCTGTTAGTTGTCTTGCTCCTTACTGGAATTTTGTTATTCTTTAAGCACACTTAACCTCGATGCTTAATTACTTGGTTAAAATCATGTTGTCAGTGCTTTACAAATAACAAGGTTTTACTTTTCTATAGTTCGGATTCGCTGTCCAGCCAGGCAGAGAGTGGAACAAAGAGTGGAAATACTGCTGATTGGTGTAGTTCCTGATGCAGCTGCTGCAAGAAATTCTGACATGGCCAATACAGATAATTCTGCCAACGTGCAAAAAGCTGAAGTCTCTGACGGTAAGAATGAATAGCTTTGACATCACACTATTTTAGGGACATTGCAAATAAGGTAAGTCCTTCACCAGGTGTGTATTCTGCCATGACAATGGGTGAGGTTTAGACAAATTGTCCCAGTCCATATGTCTACTGTTTTGCAAGTATGGGATATTTGTTTAACAGTGTGTCTGCAGCTACAGGCACCTTTGAACCTGAACCTTTCTTTTTTAGTCTGTCTGTCTTGGATGTGAGGCTTGCATGCATACAATCTCTGCTTCAAACAAGAACAACCTGCACAAAGTCTAAAGTTACAAAAAATATGTCTGTAAGGAAACAGACATTGCAAGGAAACATTTATCTGCAGATTGTCCCAGTTTGTAAGATGCATTCCCCCAGCAGGCCAATATCTGCAGCAAAATGAATTGAAGAGGGTGGACGTGATCGAAAGAAGTGATAAAGCTTTGTAAAAGGATAACTTCCACTTACTGTTAATCTGTTGAGAACACAGTGAAAATCAATTTCTTCAGAGATACACCAGCCTATCATATTATACCTCTCCTTGAAACAGAATGGTACAATGTATAAGTAGTAAGAAAAGAATGTTTGTTACTGCTGTACTGCCTATATTTCTGCTAATAGATGTCTTACCAGTCATAGTCACCACAACAAATTATGCACCTTTGAAACTTATTATTATGACACAGAACATGAGGCAGCCTAATTTGTGTTTAACTTAGCTGTAAATGAAAGAAGGGATTTCACCCA
Organism: Formicarius rufipectus; assembly: GCA_013399695.1. Classification (NCBI taxonomy): domain Eukaryota; kingdom Metazoa; phylum Chordata; class Aves; order Passeriformes; family Formicariidae; genus Formicarius; species Formicarius rufipectus. The sequence continues at coordinate 1,239,256 of VXAU01003123.1, read as the reverse complement.
TACTCAAACTTTAAATGTGTAATGCGCTGAAAGCTCCTAAAATAGGAGTTTACAGATGTTGCTGTGGCTGCAATGAGGTGATCAGTTGGAGAGGAAGGTGGACTTGGCTTTTGTGTCTCGTTTCTGCCAGTTACAGTCTGTTCCAACAAGAGCTTTGCAGGAATACCATGTTACAGTAACTGCCCTGTCATGTGACTATGAAAAACTGAAAAGCTGTAAAAGGTAAATCAAGGTGCATTACATCCTCCATGTAAGGGTGATTGTTATGCAAACATGCCCATGCTCTGCACACTGACCAAGGTAGTCTCACGTCAGCAATCACTGTCCAGATCTTTAAACAGATTTTATTTTTGAAAGCTTTTTGTGTCGGGTTTGCTAAGCTCCCCGCCAAACACAGCTATGTGCCGGCTAGCTCTCCCCACCCCACTCCCAACAAAAGGAAAAAAAACTAGTAAAAGGCAAAATTAGTAAA
>VXAU01003123.1:1172697-1238682 GCA_013399695.1 Formicarius rufipectus | reverse complement strand
AAGCCGAGGCCTAAACACCGAGAACTGCTGGCTCCGTGTCCACCCGACAAGCGAGAGAGAAGGAGAGCAAAAGAGGCAGACAGGAAACTCCCTCCTGTCTTTATACACCTGATTACGTAAGGGAATGATATGGAATACTTCCTTGGTTTTGTATCCCGGTTTCTAGGGAAGGCCTGCAGAAAACTACCACACTTTTAAAAGGAGGAGTTCCAAAGCTGAACTGGTAACAAGAGCTTGCACAGGATGTACTTGCTGATTAGTTAATACTTCTAGTTACTTACTTAAACTTTATATTTACTCTTATTGCACTGTCAAAGATAACATATAGTCTGGACATAATATTATCTTATACTCCCATATTACAAAGTATTAGTGGTCAATCTGGTAGAACAAAAAGATGTGAAATTCTCAATGGGCATTCTTTCCTCTTTGGAGAACTGTAAACACTATTATATAACTTTATTCATCTTTTTGAGAACAGCTGTTCATCAAGATACAGAGGGACTTCTTTTTTTATCATAGAGTAACATGTTTAGCTCTTTAATGACACGTCATATGTGATAGGCAACCTTAAACACACCTGGGCTACTTCCCTCCAACGCGGTGACATCTGAATTGAGAAGAAAAACATACACTGAGAAAGCTGAGGCAGCATTTTTTAAGACTTTCAGATTCATGTTGTGTAGTGCTTGTTTTATTGATAGGAATAATTTGTTAACACTGCCTTCTGCACTTACTGCACGACATTGATTTGGGACATTGCATCTTTTCAAGCAAGAAGTCTGCTAATGAAATGCCTGACACTGTAGGTAGTAAGATCATTTATAACTCTCTCCTTTTCATAGTTTTCAGTGACATTATAGTGTCATTATTGATAGATGAATTTGATGTCTGCTAGGAATCATGTTAAATGGTACTATCTGAGCTTTCTGCAGTCTACCAGAAATAACATAAATAAAAGCCTAAATCTGCAAGATAACAGCCTGGCAAACTGTTTTTCATTTTTTTTTCTCTTCTGAAAGAGTGATTCATCAGAGTGTGTGTCTGATGTGCAGTAAGCAGTTTTTACATCCAAAGATAAATGATGACAATTATTAGCAGATCAGATTTAAACAGCTAAGACTCTGCTTTGGTATTTAAAGTTTTTTGGACATGTACAGTTCTTGTAATTTGAAAAATCTTAAAGCATGTCTTTCACATAAAAAGTTCAGTTTCATCCAATAGAGAAGGAATCATTTGACACAGGAAACTATTACAATTTCTTAAGAAGGGATAATCCAAATTCTGTATCAAATGGCATGGTTTGTTGTTCAGAAGCCAGCAAAGTTCCAGGGATCAAATAGTGAAACTATTTGTTTAGTTTACTGTAATGTTTTAGACATAGAAAGTATAATATGAACATTTTAAAAAATACTTTTTGAGTGCATTAACTGCATATTTTCACCCTAGATGTATTTTTCATCTGTTTTCTTTCATATGACTCTAAAGATATCTTTTTCAGTAAAGCAAATTTAAGAGCTGAGGTTCATCCAAACAAGTGTGAAGTCTTTTTTTACCCTAATAAAACAGCATTTTTAGTTTACTTTAAGTACTCAATGGGAAATACAAGCATATTTAATTTTCCATGATATTCTAAAAAAAAAAATCAAACATTCTCAAATTATCAATTAGGAATATTTGACTGACATTCCCGATTTTATGAATTTGTAATGGTGATTTTTAATCTTTCCCTTGTAATTGCTTCTGTTCCTTACGTAACCCAACCATAAGGGCTAAATGTTTATCGTTGACTTCCCTAATCATTATTAATTCATAGCTCTCCTCACAGCCCAAAGGCTGGTTTTAGCTCCTTGCTCCTGGGCAGGTTTCATGGCAGCTGTTTTTGTGGGGGAATTAATCCTGTCCAGGTTCTGTAGGGCAGCACAGGGTAGAGTTTGTTTTATGTTCTGTGAAAGTGTCCGTGCTGAGCTCTGACTAAACAGATGGACAATTCAGCTGCACCCAGTAGTTAAATAATGTTTTCCAGATAGTGCCAATCCATAATGTACATTGGAAGACATTATGCAAAGTATTTCTGTACCCTTTGTTTCACTGTTTATGAAACCTGCATATATACACACACAATTACACATGTTTATATTCTCTGAAACTTTATAGCAATTATCTAATATTCAGAAATTTCTGAAACTGGTCAGAATATGCTGAAGGGCTCTACTTTCTTTAATTTCATTAAGTCAGCTCTTTAAAACAGAGAAAGAAGAAAAACATGTCCAAAGAAACATTTTTCACCCCCAGCAAAATATTATGTTACCTTGTGGTGTGGAATACACTGAATGCCAACTTAATGTGACAGCTCTGGATCAGCAGGCTCACCTTTAGCATATGAGTTCAATAAAATTGGATATGACCAAGGACATCTTAATAGCATAGGAGAAAAAAGTCCTGGTAGAGGTGGAGACAAAATATTTTTATAGACTGTCATCCAGAGATTTTAATGTAATTGCTGTCAATGTGTAGCAGGTTAATACTGAAAGCAATATGAAGAGGATAATAAAGAGGAAGATGGCCCTCCATCCTACTTAAGCCATCTCTGTATTGTCAGAATAATTGCAGCATTATTTTTGAAATTATCTTGGAGGATGAGAGAATTATAGCTATACAAATGACATTTTCTTACTCTGCAAGAAGTAGAAGAAAGAATAACAAGCTGTTTTGGATTAACAGTGGATGAAAGCAGTGAGCAATGGCAAAATGGAAGTGTTGACAAGGGAGTGAACCACCAACTGGGTCACTCTGTTATGAATTATTAACTTGAAGGTACGTGAGACAACTCCTGCTAGAGAGCAGGGGATGAGTAGAAGTCAAAGAATAGAGTATCAGAGGAGAAATGAAAGCCTTAGATGGATTATTTTGTCAGGTGATTGGTTTTTGTTTACATCTGGCTGTTTTTTCATTTATGAGTGAAGCATGAGAGAGATTTGATGCATTGTTTATTTTCTTTATTGAACTGAAATAATGCCAGCCATTTTAATGAAGAATTTCAAATAGGACTTTATTTACTTGTTGATGTACGAGGCTACCACTGGCTCCATTAAAAAAAAAAAAGTAAAAAATTTAGCACAATTTTTATTCTCATAAGTAACTCCTCCTTCTCCTATTTCTTAATATAAGTAGAGCAGTGATGATAAATACTGAGAAAAAGAAAAAAGAACTCATGAATTGTGAGCAAACATTGTTTGGAACTGGTTTTACTTCTGTTTACAGTAGTCACTCATTTTTGTTTCTTTACCATTTTAAAAAATGTTAAAATCTTCAAACCTTAGGAATGAGAATCATTATGTTAATTGAAATTACTTTCTGAGACTTATGCAAAATCATGCTCAGTTTGAATATTCAATGCTTACAGGGAACCAGATCAATTAGAAACTAATCTGAAGTTGTTTTTGCAGTTTCACAAAATTGCGAAAATAATAAATATTACGCACCCAGAAATTATTAAATTTTTCCAGGTGTTACTCTTCAGTAGGATGTACAGCCAAGAAACATGAGAAGTCCAAAAGAACTGACTGACTAACCCAACATAATGTATCTCTGAAACAAGAACACACAAATAGATGTCTCTTCAAATGATTTTGAGTTAGTGGATGAGCAGCATAATTTGCTGCAAGAGTCTATTAATCACTTTAATTGTGATTTGATTGGGATTGCCATTTCTCCCATTTCCTGCTCACAGAATTTCCTTGGTTGGATGATAAGCAAGTATTGCTTCCAACAAAAATGGAACCACCATACCCTTGTTTTGTAAAGATATTTTGGAAAAGCTTCTGTAACTTAAAACTGTAGCCAACAGAGCTCTCCAGGACCTTAATTGTGCTTCTGCAACATCACAGCACCTCACAGTGATCAATCTGCATTACTTTGCACTGTTTTTTTGATTATTTTGTCATTATTTATTGGAAGAATAAACAAAGCCTTGTTAAAGCCCTTAAGGGGTGAACTTTGTAGGTTTCCCAGAGGCACTGTAGAGCAGTGATGTCTCTGTCTCTGTTTTTTATCCTAGAAAAGCAAGCAAATGGTTTATGCACCTAAGTTTGCCTCAGAAAATGTGTCTGACAGTCATCATAGTAAAAAACCCATGCACACATACAACTGTCTTACCCTAAAAGCTTTTTTGTTTCCATGTTATTATATCCTATTGACATTTTTGTGCTAAAATTCTTTGTCCTTGTCTTCTGTGTCTGAAGCTGCACTGTTCAGGTTTTGTTGTTCTTACAGAAAATGAAGTTATTATCTGTAGATCTCCTTCATCTCTCCCACATTGCACATTTCCGACAGAACATGATGCAAAATAACAAGCCCCAAAAAAGCTTCCCCTGTTGTCTTGAAGAATGTATACAAGTTTGTTTCTATAAATTAGTGCATCAAGCCTCGAGCTTTGACAGTTTAAGAACAAGCTGATATGAAGCTTTGAAGATATAGCTAGATATTAAAACTGTAAGACAAGTAATCAGAAGTTACAGAATTACCACAGAGCATTGAATGAAACTGACCTTCAATCATTACACTTTCTTTAAGCTGGAAAGACAGAGTGAAACCCCAGGAATTTGCTGCACAAAACCTTTGTTACTTCTGAAATTTGATTTGTATCCAGTGGGTACCTCCCCTGAGATTACATCTGTTTTACAGTGGAGGATTTACCCTACCCTGTGTAATAGATGGTCTATCTTATGTATAACTGAATGCAATCTGTTGGGTAAGATGAAGGAAGCAAATAAATGTGACCCGAGTGACTGGGCCTTATGTTCCTATCTCAGCCTGTTTTGTGTATTAAAAGAAGTCAGAAGATAAAAAAAATGCATCCTTTTGTAACAGACAATAATATAGTGCAAAACTATTGAGGACCACAGGAAAACCTGTGATGTGAGTTTTCAGTGTAGCCTCTGTGTTTGCCAATACAAATTGAATACTTAGGTTAAAAGCCAACTTGAGTTGTTGCTGATTTCCATGGGCAAAATTCAGAGTGAGGAAAATCAGTGAAGATACCATGGAATAATTAATGTCTATGTGAATTAACACCAAATCATGAGTTACAGTTTTGAAGCAGCTGCTTTGATGTTTCCTGAGCCCAGGTGAAGATATGATCTTTATCTGCTACAGTTTCTGGATAAATGAAAACAAGGCTAAATAAAAGGGGAGCCTGTTGAAAAAGAAATATAATGGTTATGAAGAAACACATTTTAATTGGTTCCTTTATAACATCAATTTATAGGTTAGTGTACAAATTGATGTAGAATATCAGATCAAAGGAGAATAATATGAGAGATACTTTGGGCTGATGCAAACCCTTTTGCTTTTTCTGAGGTTTTTCTCTCGATTTACTATGCCAAGTACTATCAAAATAAAGAAAGATTGTTAAGACAGGTGTATGGGTAGGCATAGTGAAAAGAAAATTAGGGCAAAAAGGATTCAGAGAGAATATATGGAAATAAGCTTCAAGGAGCACTGTAGAGTGTGGAACAGCAGATACTAGATCCACACCATGTGCTTCATACACATGGATTCACAAGCTTTCATTCAGCTGTTCCAATGTTTTGAAGAAAAAAATTCTCAAGAAAAATGAGGGGAAGGGCTTTTTATTGCTTTCCTTACAGTAGAAACTTGGTTTAGAAATATATACGTGTTTTAAAGAAGAGTTTTGACAGAGAAAAATTAGGAAACAGAAAAATCAAGTGTAAGAGAAAATTTAGAAAATAAGCATTCATGTTGGTTTCTATTTCTAGGGGAGTAGGCAGTAGGATGCAGGATCAACAGAGATGTGGCTAAGAGTGGAATTTTGCTGAGCCTTGAAGATACGGATAAAAGCTTTGACTGGATATGGAAAGAGGAAAAAATTTTTAGGGAAGAGATATGAAAATATATACTTCCTTGACTTCCAACTAGGATCAATTATTATCAGCAGGAGGAGATTGCTTTTTTTATCCATATATTTCTATGTATTTAAGTTAATTTGGTGTCTGACATTTAATAAAGTTGTGATGTTATCTTTGCTGTTATTTGTAATTCTCTACATACAGCACTTCTGTACCTGTATGAAGAAATTTAGTGAAAGGTATAGTAAACTACAGGCAGGTCTTTCGGGGTTCCTGTGCAATTTGTTTATTGTGCCCATATTATTATGGAGTTACAACATTTTACAATGAGAAATAAATATTTAATTCTAAGATGAGATTCATTTCTTACTGTCTAGATGATAATGTCTACTTAAATGTTAGGATGTTCTTGACCACCAGATTGCCTTTCATTTTTTTTCCTTTATTACTCATGTAATTCACTTTTTGCTGCTCCCTTGAAAAATGTATTAAAATGGTTTAATCTGCTGTACAGTAATGTATACTCTCTCTGCCTCTGATTTTGCTGGTGAGGCATAACTGCATATTTAAAGTTCATTCCCCACTGTCTACTGAGCTCCATCAGTGTGTATGTGAAGACTCCTGCAAGAGAGTGGAGGAGCAGAAAAAGGACAAGTGTCAGCTGAGAGCTACAAAGAAAGATCTGGGAGATCAAGATTAGATGCTGCATGTCTGGTACAAATGTATAGCTAATGCCTGGTTTCGTAGTCTCTGTTTTAGCAGTTTGGAGACTATTAGATCAAGAGGGGAAGAAATCTTAGTTGTCAGGGCCACAGTGTACACTTAGACTTGAAAAATTGTCAGAACCAGTGAATCAAACCAGTGAATCAAATATGTTACATTCAGCACCAAGTGAAAATAATGACTCTGGCTTATGAAAAGCATGAAACTGCAAATTTAGGAATGGCTGGGCTTCCACTGCATGTTTATATTTGGTGTTTGTGCTGCCCTCCTTTATTAAATGTCTGTGAGTAAGACTGCAGCCTGGTGGAAGGGAGGTGAGGAAGGGCAGGTAAGTGACTTCACTTGCATCTCTGCTGTAGTGCATCCATCCAAGAGAAAGACTCTGTTATAAACATAAGCATTTTTGCAGCCTGAGCATCTTTCCATCACAGCTGTAATTTCCCTCTATCTTGTTGGAAATGGGAGGCAGTGTTGTAGTAAAGAGAGTCCTTTGAGAAGATCCTCCCCCTTGCTGTTTTTATGTCACCAAATCCGCTGCAGGTTAAGCCCTGTGTGGAAAGCTGAGGTAGCCTGATCTCCTCTAGGTCTCCACAAGAGACTGCAGCCCCACAGACCAGTGTCCATTAGATGAGAGGACACACTGTATAATGAGGTGGGCTTCAGTGACACCAAACACTCACTTTCCAGAAACAAGAGCAAGGTACTAAGGCTTCTCTAATAACAGGGTGAAGCTCTATTCGAGGTCAGGTATATCCAGTGGGCCTTTCACAGTACCTTCAGTAGTCATTAAGCCTATCTAAAATGTCTTTGTTATCAACTGTTTTGAAGCTTGAACACAGGTTCTTTTCCACCGAAAAGTCATGTAAATTTCTGAGATTCTTACTTTTTGACCCTGTTAAACTAGTCTTTTAATTTTTAGATGCATGACATCTATTAATTAGTGTCACAGCAAATCTAACAGTAATGAAAAGTTGCATTTTCCCTGTTTGTATGCTCAGAGTTGTAAAATCCTTGGAGTTTTCACACTATCAGTCTTATGAGTCGTAAAATATTTTTTTTAACAAGTGGTCTGTATCCTTTTATCTTCTTAGAAGCTATTTAAACAAACTGATCACTTTTATTCTAGTGCTTTTTAAGAAGTGTCCTTACTAGCACTTGAAAATAATTGACAGCCAAGGCATAGAACTGTATAGCTGAGAAACCTGATTACTTTTTGAACATATCTGCTTCAGTAATTCTGCATACATGAGTGTTGCCTAAAAGAATACTACCCCTCTGGAAATCTTTATTTGTGCAAATCAAAACATCATAAGACTGAGATCAATTGTCTTTCAAAAGGAGAAATGTTTAATGCTTAAAAAAATTGGCATGGAATAATTGCCTCAAAACATATTCTTACCTCAAAATATATTCTTACTCCTTTTCTTATTCAGATAATACAAAATACTATTCAGTAAATGTGAGGAGGTAATATTTTTTACAATCAGAACCTCTAGTCCCTGGATGTAACTAGCTGTATATAAATAGCATGCTTATATCTTCCCAGTGTTTGGATTGATAAATACCTCAGTGTTGAGGCAGATCTGGCTAAAGCTCTCCCTGCTGCTCCTTATTTACAGAACAGAAGTGGATTCATTATATATGCATGTGGATTTCACAAATTGCATTAATAAAACAAAAATTTCACCTGTTCTAAAAGTTGGTGATTTTTAAAAATAAAATCAGTGAATGAAAGCATACAAGGAACTGGGCTAAAGAGCCAAGGCATGTTCAAACAGTATGTTGTATTTGGCTTCACTTCAAAAAAGCTGCTAATTCTGTCTCCGTCTTTTATTTCTTTTACTATGTTAATTGAAACTAGGAATTAAAAGAGTCAAGAGAACTCTGAATGTTTGGTAAACTGGACAATTTTCTAGCCATGATTCATGACTTATTTTTTTTCCTCTGGCTTGTGCTGGTTTGCATAGGCAGCATGACTGTTACAGAATTATCTAGAATCAAATGTTAGCATTTCACAGAGACTTCCCACTGTATAATTATATAGGATTTTTCAGGGCAGCAGTGATGAAAGTATTGTATTATTTTTCATTTTTGAGCTAGATTGGGAGCCTAGATTAAAACCAGTTAAAGGACCAGCATTACTAGGCTTTCCAGTATTGGCATTTATAAATGCATCATTTTTCCTTATGTGTTGAAAGGATTGAAATACTTTAACTAATACTTAATATAAACATAGAACGGGTTAGAAAACAGCCTGAAGCGGAAAAATACAAATATTTGATTGCTTCTAACTAAAGGTTCTGTATACGTGTGTCAAACCAAAATCAAGTGTCTTTGGATACTAAAAGCAACATACTCCAAATGATGTTGTCCTTTCTCTGCCATTGATTCAAGGTCTGAATCTTCCTGTTCTAGCATTTGTCTAGGGTGACTACTAGAAGCCTTGGGCTATGTTGGAATCTGAATGCTTGGTGTAAACATTATATTTTTCAAATAAACAGGAAAACATTGTAAGATGATCCTAAATTTTGTAAACTGTAGGGAAATTGTTCATGTGTAATTTCATTGTAGCAAAGTGCATTTATTGTAATAAAGTAAATGAGTAACAGTTGAATTAATACATAACAATCCTGGTCATTTGGTACTCACTGTGTATCTACTGTGAGTGATAGCTCCAAATGGTTATGATATTTTGCCTGTATCTCTGTGCCTCTTTAATGTAGTGTAAACTATGCAGAGGTCTGTGCAGCATCTACTTGGAAGAGTTAGAAATGTTTCAGTATGAGCTGCTACATTGCTTAGGGTTAATCTGCATGTTACAAACATAAGGCAAGAGAAGTTCATGTCTTTTGTCAGCTGATTAAGGAATTTGAACATTTCAGAGAAGGAGGAAGGACTAAAAGTATAAGAAGGCTTAATACTGCAATTTGGGTAGTTTAACAGATTGGCAGAACTAAAGTAAGCTTTATAAAAACTATGTCACAATGCATTGTTTCTTTGACTTTTTATATAAACAAATATGTAGATTGTAGTCTAGAATTCCAAGTCAGAAGACCTTGGGGATTAAATCTGCAGCTGGCTGCCGCTCTGTAGCCAGGATATGTATGTGGGGATGGGTACACAGCAGTTCTGTACAACACATTGTACTCAGCTGTGCAAATTCAAAATGTGCCCCAAGATACGTGGTCATAGTAAATGAAATCTCCTGTAGGATTTAGTGGTTGTGTCAAAGCATTTCTCATCCATAAAAGGTGTAAAATTTTTAGATAGATTAACATCTTGAGATTATTTTCTTCTTAGAAATGTTCCCTTCTGTGCACAAATTGCTATTGTATACTGATTATCTCAGTTTTCTTTATTACAGCTGGAGGAGACATTTGATTCAGGAAGCTCAGCTGTTTATTCTTATGTCATTACTACTTGGCCTTATCCTAGCTGCTACAGGGAATAAAAGAAGAGGCTACTGGTGACATCTTCACTGTTTCCCTATATTCTGTTTCCCAGGCTTACAGCCATTGGTGGCACTGATGTCCTTAATGATTTCCTTCCCGTCCTTCCCTCCTTTTTTTTTTTTTTTTGGGCATTGTCCCAGTGGCATTACTCAAAAATAGCATTACATTCTTGCAATTTTCATTTGGCTGATGCACTAGAAATATCTCACTGTAACACAGAAGTGGTAGCCAGAACAATATTGCTGTTACTATTTGCATATCCTAAGTAAGTTTTCCAGCTTCCATTTTTCTGGAAACTATGTAGCTTGTCATATGAAATGGGAATATTTTGCTTTACAATCAGAAGAAATCAGTCAAGTTTTAGATAATTACTAGTTTTACTTATCTTTTTTAGTAACAAATGAAAGAATTGTTTCTCACAGCCAGTCAACTGTGAGAAAAAGACTGATTTTTCTCTCTTGTATCGTTTAGGTTTCTCTGCAACAGCAGAGTTCCTGTATGAATTGCAATATCAATCAAATGAAATTAGATCTCAGCTTGAATCTTTGGTTAATATGCATCTGGTGCAAAAAGAATGGGATACAGAATCCGGAATGGTAACACTGGTCTTTAATGTAGTGTTTGAACCTAAGAAACCAATAAGGTAAGCTCCTGTTCCTTTTTCCTACAGCCCATGTAGTGAGATCATGTCTGATCACTCTTAGCTATATAAACACCTCCCTGCATTCTTTTTCTCATTTTGTTTCTGCCTCTGAGATCTATTATTTAAGATTTTCTCGCTTTCTGCTTCTCAGTATGATGTCTTTGGTGTTAAAACTGACAGTGTTTCTTTTTAATGCCTGTCAGATGGTTCTATTGGGTTACTTCCATAGTCTGTGTGTGCATCATTTTACTTCTACACCTTGGGATAGTGAAAGACTTCCAATGGAAATTAGTTGTTCTGAAAATTCATGAAAAGCCTACAGACATGATGGTCTATTAGTCTTGGAGAACTTTTCCTAGAGGGGCATGACTGCATTTTGTTTGTCTGGGTGGGATAGTGGAATTTGAATTTAGTCTCTACTTCTCCAGTAACAGTAATCCACAGGAAAAAATTATCCTCTTTTGTAGCTGTGATGTGAGAAATGTTGGATTTTCTTTGATTTACATCAGTACATCCCCTTTCTTTAAAAGGAAACTATGGAAGGGACCTCCTTTTGGGGAGAGGAAGTTATGCCTTCCATTTGAGGCAGTGAAATGTGTATGGGGAGGAGGTTGGAAAGAAGCTGCAGTAAAATGCAGGCACAGTAAATTCTGAGTCTTGACATTACCAGGAGCATTAGGGAGCACTCACTGCCAAATATCATGGCTTGCATGAAAAAAGGTTCTCTTTAGGATGCAGAAGGTTACTCTTGATTTGCAGTAGTCTAGAAGGTTAATGAGAAAAACAAAGAGCAAACCTTTAGGAAAACCTATCCCACCCAGTGTCATTGTGTGAGAGGAGTTTATTTAGAGACCCATTTTATTTTCTTATTTTCAGTTTTGGTTTGGGTTTACTTTATCTTTATGTACTTGAGACTTACCAAGCTTCATGCAGAGACCCAATAACTGCAATTAATTAGTCTCTTTATCTTCAGAATCTACACCACCAACTCTTTTCTTAGACAGTCTGAAGACATCAGTCTGGAATTTTTCTAAAGTACATGGACCTTCCTCAGATCTATTTGATTCTAATATAAACTGCTAACATTTTCTGGACAAAATTCTCCTCTAACACCACAGTAAAAAGATAATTAGTAAAAAAAAGATTTATTTAAATTTCTTGAGAGAATAAGCAGAAGAAGAATAAAATCTCATTACCATGCCAGTCATTTTGTTTTCATATTATGTTCCTTCTTTTACTTTGCTGTAAGTATCCAGTGCTATTTAGTCTACATTTAAGTCAAGTGCACCTGATATGTATTATGCCTTGAAAAATTAAGGATATATTCCAATTTATAGTCATTTGTAGCTAATTTTACTGTGGTTTACTTCTACACACTCAAGCCTTATTTTGGTCATTAATATACTTAGCATGTGTTTTGTAATGTTTTCCTATGTATTGAATGTTTTTAAGGATCAAGGCAACCCTTGAAGTCCAGTGGGTTACAGGAGGTGTTTGGAAGTTTCCAATGGTGTTCATTGCTACGGAGTCAGGAGTGGATGATGTCATTGACATTGAAGCAGTTGGCCTGAATAAGGAATCTATAGCTGGGTTTACTCTTACAAGCCAGACAAGGTAAAATATTTAAGCTCAAGTATTTATGTAGTTTCCTGAACATACAACTCACACTCAAACACATCTGTTAGAATAGATTTGGGCAACAGAAACAGAACTGGGCAGCAGCTATTCCATCGTTAATTTCAAGTGCTGCACTGTTTAAGTAACAAATGTGATTTTGAAGATGTGCTGTAGAAAAAGCTGTGGCTTCTCAAGAGAAAATTTGTGGAATAGATCCAAATGTTTATGTTATGACTTTAGTTTGGCCTTAGAAGGCTTGGGTGTGTGTTAGAATGTATATTACTGTGTCAAGGAAGGTGTGTTGTGATATTAAAGGCTCGCTATGAAATGTGACCCGTTCTATGAGCTGCTCTGTAAGTTTTATATTGCTTACTCTTATCTTCAATTTTCTTAGGAGATTATGGTGGTGGAGGTTTTGTATAGAAATAGAACACTCAGCCAACCAATATTTAGTGTACTGGACCTTTAGTGTACTTTCTCTTGCTACTGCCAGGACAGAGGGATTGCACAGCATCACTGATTAAAAGCAATTACATAAGAAAATCATATACTACATATGTGATTTAATGTTTGCATAACTGAGGTTGCTTAGATTAAAAATAAAACAGTGAAATATTAAAACATGGTTTAAAAGTTTCAAATGGGATATAGAGTGTTATCCTATAGATCCTCCTTGATAGAAAAAAATGATAAGCCCTTTGGAGTTTTCTGAAGTAAACAATCAGCAGCACAATCCCATAGAGAGTTGGTTCCAGTACATAAAGAGGTGGTTATATTTCCACCTTGCATATGCATGTTTCCTGTCTTCCTTTGTTGTGCTGAACAGTAGCTCATGTCATTGCTACCTTGAGTGTAACTGTGGGCGAACAGAGATGTATTTGTGAGTAACCTGCTAGAAAGGAGCTCTGCAGATGTGTCTTTCTCCTGCTACTGGCAGGACAGAGGGATTACACAGCATCACTTACAACACCCATACATCTTTTTGAGCAAGCAGGGTGCATTTCTTTACACCTACTGCAACTCAAATGTGAGCTTCTCCCTTTAATTCCACCCCTTCCCAGCAAAATCTCCAGTCTGTTCAGAATATTTCAGACTGACTTAATGATTTTGATGTAGTTGCTTCAGGAGCAATGAACAGTTACAAATGGGAGGTGGTTGCTGTGCTCTTCATAATGATCTGCAGTAATGAAAGCTCTGAGAGTTCATACAAACATGTAATGCACTCTTGAGTGCATTTAAAGCTGACACATACATGCCCCCAGTGAGAAATCACCCAATATATGCTTCAGTAAATAATGAAAGACACGAATAATGCAGCTAAACAGTTTTGTTGTATGAAGAAAGTTCAAACATATATTTTTTTAAAAACTATCTGCACCTAGGAAGTTGTGATATGTAAATAGACCGATGTTTTATTTTCAGCTTTAAACATTCAAAAGGGACAAGTTGTTGGATGGTTTCTCCTATTGACATTAAGCTTGATTAGAGTCAAATAATCAGATTTCACTTGCTAAATAACAAAACTTAGCTGCCATTTCTTAGCATTCATAGATGACCTTTTTCAGGTTCTGTCATAAATGTAGGTCTAATTAAACACCAGCTGAAATCACTGGCAGCATTTCCACTGAGGTAATTTGCTTTAGCACAAGCCTCTAATGTTTGAGTTAACATTAGTGTTTGTTTTAATACCAAATGCATTACTGGTATTGGTTTACAGAATTACAGCAGTATTAACCAAAAAGGAGAGAATATTATCCTTGGAAATCGAAATTATAGAAACTTGTTTGCTCTCCATCTCAAATTATTGGTCCATTATTTTATGTTGAAATCTGTAATTGAAACAGAGAATAAAAATTCTCAAAGTGATGCTTCACTTAAGAAACCTGGTCCTTTCTGTGTTTGTTTTACTGAAAATGACTTGATGTAATTTTAATCAGTTATATTTGGGATCAGAACATTTGTATTAATACAGGATTGGGTTTTGGAGCTTATTTACTGCTCTATATTCCTTTACAGAGGTATTTTGATGGTTGGATGTATTTCTTCACATTAAAATACTGATGCCCAGCTACAGTACAATGTTACCTTATTTGTTTTTCCAGTGGAAATACTTCAGTAGCCAGCATGAAATGTGTGGATTAGTAGATACATATGAACACTATACACTTAGAAATGTTTTGTAAACTACATTCTTTTGAAGGTTCAGTCAAACTGGGGAATAATTCTCTCCTGTTTGTTCTATCTGCTTATTTCTCATATACAGTCTCCTATACAAACTCCTCACCAGTTTAGTTGTAACTTTCCATGCACCTGTTGGTGGTTGTTTCAATCACATATGGTTTCCTGTATGCAGTAAATTTTGTCTATCTTGTCACCCCAACCTGTCATTCTAGCCCTGCGTATATCACAAACAGGATATTCATTTTATTAAAGAAATTTCTTGGATAAACTCAAACTGCATCTCAGAAAAACATTCTTAGCACCTGCTATCACAAAAGCAAACAGAGTGGTATTGATGTGGTCTCCACAGAGTGGAATCTGCAAAATCCAGGACTCCACCTGATTATTAAACTAAGCTAGAATAAAGAGGAAAAAAAAAGCCAAAAACAGGTGGGCTGAAGAGATGAGAATAAAGATGAAATTAGGCTTTAAAAAGACTGCATGTGCAGACTTAGTTGTCTTAACCTGCTTTTCATTCGAGGTTTTCCTTATTTCTTCTATACACATTTCCTAGTGCTTAGAATAAATAGTCAATTAAAAGCATTCCTTGATCACACAAAATTAATTTGAATCCTCTCTGAGGAATTAGGGAGCAACCCATTTTGTTTCTGTGCCCTCCCTAATTGTGAAGGGAAAACCAAAAAATACATTTACAGTTACAATTTTAAGAACTATTTCTACTTTGCTGTAATTACTGCTACATTTCTTTGGAACTAACACGAGCCAGAATTATGTGTGCTGCAAGAAAATGCATTCATTAAGTTCTCAGCACATCCCCCTCTCCCTCACTCTCACACACGTCGCTGTGCATGTTACAGGTGTGGATTCCTCTGTCAATCTCTTTGACAGCACTTCTACAGAATTCTACCATTAATCTAAAGATGTAATTAGAATACTTTATCTTAGCATCTCCCACACAGTGGCAGCTGCAAAGAGCAAGTGTTGCCTGAGCTGTTTCTTGGAGCCTGAATGGAGACTGGTGGAAAATGCCCCTAACAAGAGGCATGTGGCAGACCCTTCCAAAAGTGTGATCTTCCCTCCCAATAATACAGTACCTGACATGTCACACATTTAGCCAGGAGCTGTATCCAGTCGTGTCACTTGGACTGCTTTCAGCAGGAAAAGTCAGTCATTCTGCGAATACAGTACCCCTGAATGGAACATGGATGAGACAGAGATAGTCTTGGGAAGGTCAAACCTGCTTTGCTCCTGCTTTGGTTTTACATGTACAGGACAAAAAGCCATGTAAGGGTTGGTAAAGCATTCCCTGACAGCCGTTTATCATATGATATTTCTTCATATTTTTTGAAAGTCTTTAATGCAGGAGCAGACTTTCCAAAGCCATAGAAGTGATAGTTGGAGTTAGATCCTTTCTCATGACCAGAGTTTAGGATTTAGTGGTCATCTGAACCAGCGTTGGTTTGGGTATGAAACATAATTAATTTCCATAAATAATGAGTTCCTAATTTTTTTTCCATTGTGATTTTTATAGTTGGTAAGAAATTATCTAAATCATACCAAGTCACTATCATACCAATCCCTAATAATTCTATAGGATTTGACAAATGCATCCAGTTGAAAAGTTTAAAGGACTTGACTGTGTAATAACTGAAATTTCTTGTGTCATCCAGCAGATGTTAACTGCAAATTACAAGAAGTTTAGTTATGATAAACTATTTTTGGAACCACATTGCAACATTTTCAAGCCATATCCCTTATCTACTGAAGCAGTTCTGTCGTTTACAGATTAAGACATTTTGTTATTCTTCTTGTATTGAAAAAAAAAAAAGCCCCAAACATTTGATCAAAAGCACTATGTGTTGTTTTTAATGTATGGCTTTTCAAAATGTAAGAGTTTTGTAAAGGAATACATTTTTACAGGAATAATTTACTGCTTCAGTATTTTGAGGAAGAGAAACATTAAAGCTGTTTGGAGCCTTAATTTAATAAAGGCTTATATTTTCAGATTTGCTGGGGATTTTATGTCTTGCAGTGTGATCTCTACAGGAATACATGTTTTTTCTTTAGGAGTAAAAATTTTTTCTTTAGTTGAATATGCAAGGTGATCTTATTTTTCAGTATACTAATTTGAAAATTAACATGAGAACTCTGATGAGCACAGACTACTACATAAGAACAAGATTAAAGGAGCAATTATAAATATGCCTATTAAAGAGTAGCTCGATGTGCTCTCTTCGAGGTTGCCATGATTTCATTGTCCAATTATTATTTAAATTCAAATGAATATTTACTCTTGTTCATTAGGTGAGTAAGGGCAGAGTTCATATTTTCTGATAGCTGCATCAAGGCATCATGACGGGAGTTAAGTAACACACGGTTGGGAAGACACGTTTACTTGCTCTGGTTTTTAAGGCCTCTGCCCTTACATTTACTGATTCATTTGTGTTTTGTTCATATGTGTTTTCAAAACATACAAAGTATGTTACTATTGAGTAACTTGAGTTTAACAAAAGCCTTCCTGAAAAAATACAGGCTGGCTCTGAACTGTCCTTCATGGCTGAGGAGTGACAAGCCAAACATTGACTCTACAGCTGTTTTACCTGAAGGAGTAATCAAAAAGCAGGAATTAAATTGTGATAATTTTAAAACATGTAATTAATTATTTTTGATTATACACTAAATATACAGACATGGAAAACAATAATGTCTGAAATTCAGGTGTTATTCTGGGAATTTTACACCTTATTGTGTATTATAAAAGATGAGAATGAGAAAGCAATTCATTTATGCCAGTAAGGTACCCAGCATGCCAGTATAACCCATGTAATGTGGATGCCAATGAAAACTGCTTGTTCTTTCTTGAGAGGACATATCTAGATTTATTTTTAAAACAATTCATGATTTATCAGCCCTGTTTCTGACTGTGTGTAATTTTAAGTTCTAGTTTTTGTACTGTTAGCCCTATTTTTGTCAGAATTCCTGCTGGCCTATGATATTATGGCTGTACATTTAGTTTGCCAGAATTTCTATTTTCCATATTTGGACAGAGTTTTTACCCTGAGAAATATCTTTTGTCCAGTAAATATCCAGACTCTTTTGTTTAGGACAGCCAGGTTTTGGAGAGGGAAGGGAAGCAGTGAGGTTCTAGGTGTGACTACATGTGTTCATGTAAGTGTGTATATATTTATATATTTTACACAACCCAGAAGGAAAATTGTAGCTATCTCTAGTACCCTGTGTCTATGCTTTCAGGAAGCATGCAGATTTTCTTTAAACCTTTTTCATTATTTTTCTTTGTTTATTTTTTTAATGAAAACTAAAGTCTGACAAGGTTGATGCAACAAGATTATTTTTCTCTGACTTGGTAAGTATCTTGTGTGCTCAATTATAGACTACTTTTGTGACAATTTCATTTTAAACTGTCTGGTCACCTTGTCTGGACAAAAACTATATCTTTTTCTCCTGTTTGTTTTCTGACTGTTTTGAGGTCTCTGAAAAACAAAGAAACGAAAAGCATAACACCCTGCTAAGAAACAATTTCTTCATGAATGGAATCCTTATTTTCTTGTGTGTTCTGTGTATGCAGCCTGTCCCCTGTCTCATCTCCCTTAGCATTTCATCATGACATCTGTAGTCAAAGTCATGCTCTTGCACATTTTATAAAGTCACCAAGTGCTCATTAGGAGTTGTCATCCCTACCTGCTTACTGGGAAACAGACTGAACATGGGAGATAAAGAAAAGCTGTCTCAGAGTGTTCCTGAATCTAGTCTGTAGAGCAGTGCAGTTGGAAATGAAGAGCTGTGCTCGGGTCTCTGTTTCCAGAACAAGGGTTTGAATATTTACTTCAGACATTTGTGGTGGGTGCTCTACTCTGCTGCTCAGTCTGAGGCATCACTTCTCTTTCATTCCATGCCTGCTCCCTGTGTGTAGTAAGGTGTGCTCTGGGCATTCACAGCTGAGCAGCCTTTGTGGGAAACACAGATGTGAAAATTCAAGGCTTAGACAGCACCTGGATGGGAGCCCTGGCAGGGTTAGTGCTTGTGGCCCAGGGCTATAAACTGAGCTGCACAGCTCCAGGCACCACAAAAAGAGACTGTGAGCATAAGTTTGATGTCTCAAGATGAAATGTGGTTTCAGATATTCAGTAGTTTTGCCCACCTTGCTGTCACCTAAAATAAAAGCTAAATCTGCTGATGCACCCAAGTCTGACAGCTCTGCTAAATATCAGGTAATTTTTTTTGAGGCAACAGAAGGTCTTTGGTTTTTGTTTTCTGCACTCGCACTATTTGTTTCTATAAATTTACAGTGTGGCCTTTTTTTCATGGGAGCATTTGGAATATAGTGAAACCTTTTGTGAGAACGTATTCCAAAGGAGAGCTATTTTTAAACAGCATGACTTAGACCCAGCATACCACCCACAGAATAGAGCTTGTCCAGGAAATGTGGGACATTTCCTTAGAGATATGACTTGCCATTTCTTTGTGAGTGTTTTCTTTGTAAAGCAGTGTTATTTCTGGTGTGACAGTCCATGGATAAACAGATTTGAACAGTTTTTCTTTGGGATGTTATTAGTTTTTCATTCTTCAGGTTTTATCAAGTGGAAATGTGTTCCCTCTAAATGTGTGTGATACTTGCCCTGCTCAGCAGTGTCAGGGTGCTGTGGATTAATTTTTGACCATCCCATTGTATTTCCAGTTCCAAATTCATATGTGCTTTTTCTGTCCAGATAGTGATAGAGTCATCCTCAGCAACACATAAAAGGACTGAAAGGAAAATGTCTCACCAGAAAATACAAAACTGAATATTCTTTTCATGCTGGGAACATTTATGGCAAGGAGTCCCTGAGGAACTGTGATAGACAGGTCTCAGTTTGGGACTGGCCTAAGACTGTTTTGTAGTACTCAGCCACTATTTTTACCAGGAATTAGCATTTTCTTTGGGTCCAACAGCACTGCCACAAAACAAATCATTAGAAAAGATCTGCATGACCTGTGACAGCAGTTCTTTGATGTGAGAGATATAAAATAATATCAGTAGAGGAACCTAATTATTATTGAAATATCTTAAGGTGTTCAGTTTATGGGATATGTGAAAGTGAAAGCAGTGATAAAAATTTGTTATTTTCCATATCTTCATTTCAGAACTCCCTCCTAATCTAGTAACACTACACCAGATTGCAAATTCAGTTCTAGGCATAAAACTTGATAAAACAAGTATCTTGTCAGTTTTATTTGATTAGAGATTGGAAAAATGAGCACTTTTAATAGGAAAACGGATTTTTGCTCTGATATGGAATTTACTTCTATCACTATTCTATCTTTACAGGTCAAATGATTCTTTGCTTTCTAGTGGCAAATGCTAACATTATTCTGTGGTTATTCTAATCATTTTATTAGCACGTAAGTATTTTTGAAATTGAAGACCAGATTGCAGGTCCCTGTATATAAAGAATGTAGATATTTATAAATAAAAATTGCTACAGAATAATTATTCAGGAAGTAAGAATGATCTTAATATTCTATATTCATTCCATGGTCTGCCATATTTCCTGAGTGGTGCCACATGGTTGCCTAAATGTTAAATTGCAGATGAATTGTATGAAGATACTGTCAAAGACACAATGGTCTCCTGTGCTTTTCCGTAGCCATCCAGAGCCATTCACTGCACACTTCCTGGAGGGCAGCGATCCCGATTTCTTTGTGATGCCTCAGACTGGAGAACTCCTCCCAGCAGGCACTGTGGGAACTGAAATAAGAGTGGGATACAAGCCCAGGATGTATGGCAAGAAGCACACAGCAACACTGGTCATCGAGGTGAGCCTTCCTGAAAGCAATACACAAATATACCCTTGGGAGTGCAAGAAGGAAAGAAATCCTACACTAAGAACAGCACTGAAACACACAAATGCACGGGCTGTTATTGTTTCGCTACTCTTCAAAGTGCACAGGAGTAAATTTTGAAAATAGGCTCATGACAAGCTGGAAAAACATTCTGTTTAAATTTCTCTGCTATCCTTTTGCCATCAGCATCAGAGACAGATGCTTATCTTAATACTGTTGCCCCAACTCTGTAGGCAACATGGCTTTCACAAAGAATCAAAATAATCACATTGAGAACTGGCGGAGAATATAGGAGTAATTGAATATGTGAGGCCTCGGTTATTGATTTTAGTTGTATTATACCTCTTAGGATCAAAGGCACTAAAAGCTAAGTACTAAACTGTAGAAGATAGAATTTCAGAGCACAAAGCCAGGAATAACTCTTTTGAAGCAAGCTTCAAAATAAGCAAAAATAATTTGTAAACAAGTAACTGGTGTAAATCTGAAGGTCAGGGGATGTTTTAAGGCATTTATTCCTTCAGCAGTAAAAACGTTTATATTAATGCAGGAATTAATCTGTTGAAAACATACAGTAGCACAAACACCCCACATTCTTTATGAATAATGGTGTGCACTTTAAATCTATTCACTACATGCTGGTGATGTTTTCAGGCTACTATATTGAAAGTAAAACAGCAATACTGATTCAAGAAATAAGATGGTCAAAACAAAGTTGATAAAAAGATGCATGGCAAATCACTCTAGTGTTTTATCTCTTTAAGTGACAACTTGTACAACAGTAAATAAATTCAAATCCTGGAAAAAAAAGAAGGTCCTTTAATCCCTCATACTTGTTTTCTTTTACCATATTAGATGTTTGATTAATTTAGTCTCTTTATATAAACAGCAGTGATGCTTGTCATTCCTCCATTTGTAAAAGGAGATAGCTGACTGCATGTATTCTGTGCTCTTTTATATTTACGAGATGCTTTATACCAGTCACAGCACTCAGAAACATCTAATGTGGTTCTGGAACTGAACTCCTGTTTTCGGGTGTGGCATGTGAATGTACAAGCTCTGCTTGTCTTTGGCTTAACTTCCATCACTAACAAAGAGTTTTAATCATAAATCTGTCTGGAATGGAGAAACACAATGGTTAAAAGTTATTATTTCCTTTTAGAAATTTATCAGTAGAGATGGCCTGTGTTTAACAGGATTTTTAATCTACATGTAGTCACACCTTGGGCTCTGGTTGTGCTTTAGGCAGGTGTCTCTTTACGTCTCCACTTTGGTACCATGTGTGGGTGTAGAGAGTCAGTCACCCATGCATATGACATAAACGTAGCAGATCACATCCGGTTGTATCTATTCCTGTGTGATCAAAGATACATTGAAGACTTTTGATGCTCATAAAGGCATTGTGGACCAGTGTAACTCCATCACAGGTTTCTTAGGTTTTTTCTAAGGTTCTTACTCTAATTGAGGGCTTAAGTGGTTTCAGTATGTTTTGATGAGGCTTTTCTCTTTGTTCTTACTGGCCCCTTTGTGTTCTCTGGACCTCCCCCTTTCCCCTCCACATGAGCTTTAATTCCTGTTGTTCTAATGGAAGCCAGAGCATCTGAAACTGTGTGTAATTCGGCTGCTGCACCCTAAGCTTTGACCTGAAATAAGATTTGATGACATGTTGAGAATACCTGATACTCATTTCTGCCTTTGTTTATTGAAATCCTTTTCACTAATGACCTGAGAGAGACAGATTTAGTTAGATGGCAAAAGCAGTATTAAATCACTCTTATTTGGGGAGTAACAATGGAGGTGCTGGAATGTAATTAATGTTGGACCTGACACTGAAGAGCCTATCCTGCATGTGCCCTTTCTAGCCAATGTACTGGCTGAAGCTTTGGGCTATTTTTAGAAATGGTGAGGAAGCTTCTTATCTTTTACAGTGCCTTTCTTCTGCGGCTGCCGTTGTAAAGGACTGCACCACTCTTGCTTTAAAATTTTTTTTGCATTTCTGAGGGTAAAGTCGTAGTCCTGAGAAAAAGATATTTTTGTTAGTAAACCCTGGGAACAGTGAGTAGCAGACTTGTGATTTTTGTGTGCTTCAATGAACAGCAATAATTAAGCTGTAAAGTAGCAGAGATGACAGTGTAAGTTCTTTGGTTTATGTTCATCGTTACAGTTGTGTTGTAAAGGCAAGTGGGAGGTTAGGATTATGGAGAAAGATCTTTTTCTCATTTCTTTTAAACATTAAACCCAAATGTTACACATGCAAATTTTTTTGTTTCATTACCCTGCTGAGAGCCCAATGCTGAGAAGTTAATTAGCATTAAGATATATATTAGTTCATCTCTACCAGAACGTAGTGTGTACATTTTATTATCTGAAGATATAGATACATATATATATAATTGAAATAATGTTTCCTAGTTTATATTTTCTGCACACAAATCAGGTCCTTCGTGGGATAAGTGGATTCTTTAAGACTTTAATATTCATGAATACTTACAGTAGATTTTATTAATGTCAGGAAACCTTAATTACTCTGCTGAAGCAATTAAAGTTCTTTAACCATCATTAAAACTTCTGTTCTCAGTCAACTACATAGCAAAACAATTGAAGTTAGATAATTATTTAAATAGCTGTTAGGAATCTTGATTTTGCAAAAGTGACATAGAAAATGACTGTAAAAAATTATGTAGATCAAAGAACAAAATATAATAAAAAGCCAGTAGGGAAAATAATAATGCTTGTTTTTTTGAAAAAGTTTGTAGCTTTGAAAGAGAACATCATAACCTAATTGAGCTAAAGTAAGAAACAGTGACATGGGCCCTGAGGAGCATTTTTCAATAGGCATTGTTCTATAATCCAGCTTTATAACTGCCTTCATAAACAGTGCAGTTCTAACTAGGGAAAAAAAAAAAAAAAAAATGTCCTGCCACTAATGATAAATTGGTGAAGAGAACACACTTCTCAAATAAGCCATAAAGTGTTGTGAGGAAAGAAAGGGATTCCTCCGTTGCAGTGACATCTCAGAGCTGTGATGTGCCTGTCGAGCTGAACAGAAAACCAACAGGTTTGAGGTAGGTGGATGGCAAGATGCACCTGGGGCAGGGGGATGCTCTGCAAAGGGATTCTGGGGTAGGAATCATGGCCAGGCACGCGATGGAATGGCCAGGAAGCTGGAAAAATCTTTGGAAAAGGGCGTATTCCTTCTTGGCTTGCAGTTAATTTGCTTTCACTGTGCTGAATTCAGCTAGAGACCTGAGCAATTGCTTTGTAATTCACATGTGAGACTTGAGAGATATTCTAAAGCAGAAGGCACACACAATAAGTCTTAAATGATAAAATAGGTGTCAGAGTGAACCAGATTGCAGGTAACATTATCAAGCCCTCCAGAAGTCAGGCTTGTGCACCTTTATTACTGAATAATCACTAACTTAGCCTATGGAAGATAGCATATCAAAGCCATTTGTCATGCTGTTCTGGAAATAGATGATGCAGTGTGCCAGCCACAGCACCCAGGTGTGGCTTCTCTAAACTTGTCTGTGCAAGCTTGCATATCTTAACAGCAAACACTACTATTACATATTCAGTAGCTTGGTGAAAAAGCCTTGTTCTGCAGATTTTTTAATTAGCAGAGTTTAATGTTATTCTGAATTGTATCTCTTAAATGGAATGATCAAGGAAAAATGTAACAAAATTGATAGAATAATTGAAAGTTTTATATAAATATCAGCCATGTTGATGTTGGCTTCAGTTTAATGATTTAAAGCAGAGTGCTGAGTCAATACTCAACATTCTTGATTCACAAGCATGAGGAAAGGTTACTTTGCTTATTGGCACTGTAGTTCTGAGAGTGCCAAAAGGTGATAACAATACGGGGACCATTGCTGTATGAATGTATTCAGACCATTATCAGTCATTATCTAAGCAATGTTGTGAAATACTGTCTAAGTTTAGAGAACTTAGAAAAAAATTATAACTAAAACAGAGAGACAAATCTCCTTTAATTTCAAAACAAATTTTAATTAAAATANAAAAATAAACCTTGGCGTGTCCCTCCAAAGAGCAGTTGAAATCCTCTGCTGGTGAAAGTGATGGTTGCAGTCTGGTTTTAGTCAAAGTCTGCTGATCCTCTTCTGGATCTGAAGAGAGCCCCTAGGCCCAAAAATCCTCTGCTTATATCCACTTAGGCTCCACCCAGTGCCTCCCCCAGGGCAGAGACTTAAACAATGGGTGATTTACTCTGTGAGATAAACAATGACCTATTTTTGACATCCCTGATGGGCCATTAGCAGACATGACCCCTCAGGTGGGTGTGGAGGCAGAAGAATTTCCTTATCTCACAGAAGTTCCAAAACACCCAGCCTGCAGCCTGAGGGCTGTGCCTTAGACAATAGCTGCTAATGTGCCATTGTGAGCAGTTCATGGGAAAAAATGGCATAGAGGCTTTAGAATACACACCCACACAGTGACAAACTGATCTTGGCTACTAAAAACCAGGACAAATACCTAATACTTGAACTACAGAAGTTAATTAAGGCCATTTTAATTCTATCTGGAAATGTTCTCTAAACTATAAAATTATTCTTAGCCATCTTCTGCATTAAGAATTGATCAGAGCCTGGGTAGGCATTTGTCAGCCTGTGGGAGGTGGTGAGTGAGCATCTTTGCATCACATGTTTTTTATTGCTTTGGGGTTTTTTCTTCCCTTTAATTCACTTATTAAACTATCATTGTTTTGATCCGTGGGTTTTCTTACCTTTGCTCTTCCCTTACACACTTCACGTAAAGGTTTGGTTTCATTTCATTCTATATACACTGATCATAATTGGTGTTTTTTTTCTGCTTGTCACCAGTGCAGTATAAATTAAGGGCCAGGAAATATTTGATGCACTACCTGTAATTTCCTGTGTTTTAGCTTTTTTGGAAGTCTTGAAAATTTTATTTGGATTTTTCTGAGTTCACACTGTTTGGAAGCTAATTGATAAACAATATTTCTTGAAATTCTTGATCCTTACTCCCAATATTTAACACTTGCTTAACACAGATTTCTTTGGAAATTAACTGGCATGTAATTCAGTAGTACCTCCAGCCTACAGTGAATACATGTGGATGATCTTTGTTTTGCAAATTAATCCTATGAATCACAAGCCACCAGTAAAAATGGGTTGGGTACCAAAAGAAATAGACTTTTATATAAATTGTTTAGTGACTGTTACCAGTATTTGCTGAATAAATTACTTCATGAACATTACTCAGTCAGCCATAAAGATGGTTAAATTACTTGAATAACTTGTTTACGAAAAAGTGGCAAGGTGTGTCTTATTTTTGAATTCTTAAAAACATTTTTCAAAAGAATTTAACTCTGCAGATGACCATTACTCCAACCAGATGAGCCAAAGTATTAATCTCTTCACACTTTGATTCAGGAATGTTGAGATTTTGAAAGAAGAAAGTCATTAATTCCAGCAAGAAATCCTCCCTCAGATTGTCAAGGACATTCAGAACATGGTCTGGTCTTTCTTCTGACTTGCATGTGAAACAGGGCTAAATATGCATCACAGGGAGCCTGGGATTCTTAAATACCTATGGTTATATCTTACATATCTTCTTAGCAGAGATTGTCTGTTATAATTCTGTTCTAGTTGATAGTACATACTGTAGCAGATTCAATACCTTCATCTTCAGACCTTGTTACTACCAGAGATGGTATAAGAATTGTCCCAAATTTGATACAATAAACTGCATTGCCTTAAAAATAGGAAGAAGGATTCCTCTGATTTGGGAAATTGTGTTCCATTTTTGAGGCAAGTAAACTCAGCTCTCAAGTCGTATATTCTGCCATAATTATATGGTCATATATAGATGACCTTTGGAAGTCTGTCTCTTCTCCACCATTCCAGAAAAGTCTGAAATATGGTCTGTGTTTTGCTTTGCCTGCACCACCTCTGACTTGAACCCCAAAGCAGCAGCTTCGAGGCACTTGCACAGATTTTGAACGTGGTGGACTTGCTGCAGCTTTCACATTGGCTAGAATAGTTGTTAAAGTCAAGCTGAACAGACTTATTCCAGAGAAGGCACTTATGGCTTCAGCTGCTTTTGAAACCTAGTATTTTACCCTTGGAAATTAAGTGCTCTAGGAGAAATAGACATTTGTGGTTGTCTAAGGTTTACTGAAAATTACTGAAATCTGGGTTGTCTTGAAAGTTACTGATTTCTGGGTGGTTCTAATGCTAAATAAAGAACTAACCCCAGTTATGTTGACAGTTACAGTAACTATTATGGTCCATGCCAGTAACACTGATTTTCCCTTTAGCAGAAAGTGCTGAACTAAAACAACAGTATTTTTTTGCAGTTGATTGGTATAAAAACGAACCATTTTTGCACAATGACTGTCTCCAACTGTCTTGGATGATGACACATCACTTACAATAGATGGGCTACCATAATTCAAGATGATAAATTTAGGGTGGAGTTTTTGTTGTGATTGCCCTTTTATTTTTTTTCTTTTAACTTAATGGATTCTTCTAAAGGGATCATGTCATAACCCCCATATTTTCCCCATTGAACCCACTGAGTTTCCATCAGGCAAATACTGACATCTCTGGCCACAGAACACCTGACACAGCAGCAGAATAGGTGGCTTTTTTTCACCAAGTCAAGCCCCAAACTCTTTTTTTCTTTTTTTTTTTTTTTTTTGGCTGAACATGCAACCTAAGATATATTTTAGCAAACAGGAAATTAACAAAAGGTTATTACTACCCAGAAGTCTGTGTCAGTTGTTTGATGCCAATGAAAAATGAGGTTGAGCGATGGTGTAGCCCACCATTTTTGTTTAAATCCCACTTCAAACTATTGCTAACATTATAGACAGTGCAGTTACACTGTGTGTGTGGATTTCAGGAACAGCAATTATTATTTTTTTAGTACTTTGATACTCAGTTTAAATTAGTGGCTGAAACACCTAACAGATCTTTTCTCTGACCTTGAAATAATCAATGAGATTTGCACACAGTGAATACGACATTAGGCTAAATTTTTTTTAAACTAAATTGGTTATCTGGTGTAGTAAAGAGAGATAAACCATTGCATTTTGTACTGAAGTTAATAAAATAATTAGCTAACTTTGAAGAGCTGCTTACTTTTCTTAAATGACAGCTTTATCTTTATACAGGAGATGCTGATGTTGGTTCATGTTTTTGCCAGATTTTATCTTTACAGTCAGTAGCATTACTGGATCATTTCACAGTATTAAATAAGGTTGAGAATAAAGATGAATTAATCAGCCTGTTTTACACAGAATAATATTCCATTTAAATTGGATTTTGGGTTTAGCATAATAGTTATAAAAACTTTGAAAAAGTGTGCACACAGTGAAATATCTACTAAGATCTCTTGCTTACTGATCTTGCTGAAATAAGGTGAGTCATTCAGCAGACATCAAGTAAATCAGAACTGTTGATTTTCAAGCAGAGGTTTCTTTAAAATACACGGGAAAAACCTCATCTAATCTTTCAACATTGGTGCAGAGAAGTGTATGTTCAGTTGCCAAAATGCTGGTTAAAACCAGTTGTCCAACTAGAAGCACTGCAATTAAAGATTCATGTGGTGATGGCATGTAAGAGTATTCTGCATATCTGTGAAATAGTGTAAATGCTGCATGAGCACATAGCAGAGAACAAAACCTGTGCCAAAGAGTTTCAAGTTCTGGGACTTTTTCTTGTTGGGTATCTGCAATATAAATTGAAAACACCTTGCACTGATATCCCTTAAATATACTTTAGTAATGAATAGGGTATTAGAATGAAAGGAAGAAGCCTATGAAAGATAAGCATCATGATGTAGAACTTTTTCAGTAGCAAGTATAAAACAGACATGTAACAAAATAAAGTCAGAGCCACTTTAACGTGGGTTTTTTACTAATCTCTATGTTGCAATAACTATGGGATGACTGTAGAGAAATTTAGAGGTTGAGAAGTTTGACTACTCATCTCTATGCCTTGTAGTGCTTTACCTAGACCATAATTAGTTGACAGAATGCAATAAATAATGAGGCAAATATACACAATATGCTTTAGAGATGGTTTGGTAGCACTAATGCTATGTGAGACTTTGGCACAGCTTGTGTGGGTGTTGTGCCACCTTTGTAGGCCAAATCTTGGTGTACTGACTTGACCAGCAGCAAAGCAGAAGCAGAGTGCTCAAACTGAGTGAGCAAATGGACACAAGGCCGTGTTGGAAGCTGGACTGTCAGCTGAGGGAAAAACTCATAAGCTTTGAGGGGGGGAGTATTTTGCTGATTTCCAGGTTGATTTGAGAGTATACACAGCCTTTTGTATACTTGACCTTTTGTTTCTGTGGGTGAAAATTGGGTGTTAGGGATAATGCCTATATCTACAGCTGATTGTTCTAAAGATTAAGTTAGTTTTAAATGGGAGATGAATTACACAAAGTACAACTCTGGTTGCAATGATACAACCTTATGACTTGAAGCAGGAGAAAGATGTCCCCAAAGGCTGTGTCTCTGTGGTTCAACACAGCAGGACAGAACCAACAAACCTGCTCTAGAACCACAAGCAGCACGGCTGCGTGATTGCAGTGCTGTGCCAAGTGTGGAAAGGCAGACCTTGGGAATCTGGAAATACCACTTATTTCATGTGGGGGTCTGCTCTGGGGGTGGACTGCTCTGGGGCTGCAAAGTCTCTGGCATGTTCTGTGTACTGTGTTCATGTACTATGCTCTGTGTTCTGTATAAAAAACAAATTTCACTCATATGTTTTAATAGACCTATACCATGCCCTATTTTTTACTTGATGTTCTGTACTAGTTTTATCTTAGGGGGGAAACAAAAAAAAAAGCCCCAAAGTTTGGGGGATTAGGATTTGCAGTCACTAATTATGAGGGAATTGATGATAGGGCATGCCGAAAGTGGGCGTGCCATGGTTTGTCCTTCTTTTGCATAGTACAAAGCTGGATGTAATAAACATCAGTTGAGGGTTTGTAATATTTCTATTGTTTCTTTGTGTTATTTTTTAAAGAAAAAGTGAACAGGAAACTATAATCCAGCAATAGACCTTTTCCTAGATGTACAAACAGGAAAATGCTAAAGACTTGAAATAAAGTCCTGCTTTCAAGAGCTAAAGTGATACATTTTGAAAGGAAAATGATTGAAAGATCTGCAGAAGTTACACGGGACTTTTTAGCAACCAAAATTCTGCTTCAGGTCATAAATGAGGCATGACAGAGAGACAGCAGAAATAAGATTTCATAGAAATAATAGTCCTTAAGTACAGATAGATGGGATGTGTAGTAAGAATAAAGAGCCACTTTAACATGCTTTTGAAGAAAGAATCACGCATCCAAGCATTATACGAAATGACATAGAAACACATGTTCCTTTCCTAGAGACTAGTTATAAACAGAGAGCAAATTAAGTGTCATTTTCAATTCACATAAATATGCTTCACACTAAAGATTTCAACATGAAGCTGCGATTCCCTTGTGCATACTCAGAATCCTTTTCTCTGACTTCTATTCATTATTTTAATGTAAAAATTCCAGTATTTGATAATACCATTGTTACCAACAACAAAGCAGCAATTAAATCTTGCAGTATAAACCTGAGGCATTTATATTATAGAGTGGAATAGTTAAATACCTTTGCAAAACATATAGAACTATGGGATTTACTAAATAAAAAAGAAATTTTAGTTCATCCAGGGAAGGTAAATGTCTCATCTTTGTTATGCCTGGTCCTGAATAAAACTAAATGTTATTTCAGTTCTCTGTTCCAGGAGTGCAGTTCTCATTCTGTGTTATTCCAGTACGTTACATGAAAAAAGGATAAATACCTTCTGAAATCAGTGTAGCATCTTAAATCACTGACAGCTTTTCAAGGTATTTGATCACTGATGTTTTTTGATGTCTCTGTTCATTATTGTCAGACACAATCAATGCAATGGACATACAAAATCAATGGACTGCCTCCCCAGACTGTACCACCTGCAGTGCCAGCAAAAGTGGTTACTACTGGCACTTCCATAAGATCATCCACAGTTCGGCAGCGCAATTACTTACGTGAAAATCGGAAACTTATGACCACTGCAGTGTCCTCACCATTCAAGGGGGCACCTTTGGTCCTCAGGCAAAAAAAGAGAAAGTTATGATTTGTTAGTGTTTTGGTGAGGGAACAAATAAATTGTGCAGATAAAAAGACTATGTGGTTGGGTTTACTTTAATTTTTAAAGTGGATATGATATGCATTGATCGTATGTTTTACATTGGAGATTCAGTGTGCCTGAGCCCTAGTAATATTCCTCTTTCTCTATAAAGATTTTTGGATGCTTATGGAACAGTTATTTATTTTGATGCCTAAATTCCTGCAAAAAAACCTCTCAACAACACTAGTGAAGATAGACAAGGTACCTGTATTTGGAAGCTCCCAGGTGTACACTGAGGTATGTGCGCACCTGTCCAGCAATGTGGCAGTTTTTATAACTTCTATAGAATATATTGTTGCCTAAAATTTACAGAAGATCTTTCTAAGGCAATATTAGTCTGGGTAAAGGAGAGAGTAGTTCTTTAATGAAAAGCTTTCCAGGCTCACAAAGTATATAAGACACACACCTAGTATAGAGGTGCTTACTAATTTTATAACACTACTTAATTACCACCACTAAATGTTACATCCAGCCCAAGGACTGTCTACCCTGGTGCCACCCTCAGAACCTCCCTCAGGTTTGCCCCTTGGCACACATCCCTGGAATTGTCCTGGGTCTCAGGACTCCTTACTTCTTCACCATCATCATCTTCATGTCGTGTTCCCTCCTTGGAGGTTCTCCAGTCCCTGCATCCTCTGTCTGATTCTGACTACCATATGTATTGTTATTGTAATCCTGGTACGTGAGTCCCAAGCAAGATATTCTAGTCTCTATCTTACCCCTAACCCACAAATTTAGGAATGTTGCACTGAGGTAGACACTGCTAGTTGCTACATCAAATATGAGAAGCTATACAGCTGTGTAAAAATTTACAAATATGTAAAAATAGGTAAAGTCCTGAGGCATTAATGTGATATCAATAACATATTTCCCCTGGTGCCCACTGTTGGAAAGCGCAGAACTGCCCCTGTAGTCTCTCCAAGGGCTCTTTCTCTTCTCTTTTCTCTTCAAACTCTCTTGCAGGTGCTTCTTCAAAGCACCATGTCCTTGACAAAGCTCAGAAACGTGTGAGAAAGTGCCCACTGATTTCTAAACACCACCTAAAAATGTGAGCAACCCAGGAAAGCCTACATAATTCTAAAAAATTTACAAAATACACAAAAATCCTTAGGCATCAAATCATAGAGATGTCATGAAGTTCGGAGAAAAAACTTGGAGTTAAAAAAAAAGCTACCTGAAAACTGGGTAATTCAGACTAGCACTTTGCTTTCTAAGGAATGTTAGTTTAGTAAGGCTTTAATAGGCAATCTCAGTGAACTTTCTATGTGGTGTTCAACATGTTACACCCATGCAAACCAAGCAAGAAAAAACAATCTCTGACCTCTTCCACAATAGAATCCTTACCCAAAGATTGCAATATTTGGCTGAGGTGAGCCATGATTACATGTCTGATGTCCAGAGCTTGAACATCTTTCAGATTTTCTTGCTTTGGCAAATTTCATTAATTAGGACATCTTTTGTTTGTGTAAAATAATAACCCTGTTTTACTCATCCCATAACACTTCAACATCTTAGTTATACATAGCATGGAAGTAAAAGAAAATGTCCTTCTTCAGTATTTTTGTGTGAAGTACATTTTACAGAATGCTTTAGAGTATTGAAATATAGAAGGCTGTGAAAAGTTAGTGAGGAATGGAGACAGATTTTCTTTTTTTTGCCCTACAATAAACAAATCAGAGGTGCTATTCTTAATGTACTTCTCTTCCCATTCTTTCCATCCCTGAGTGACTTTAGATGGGAATTCAGGCTTTCTTTGCTCTTGATGCGATGTGAAAAATTAGATCTATACAGACATGTTTGTAAGATCACTGGATGGTAAGTCCCTGCCTTCTTTCTTCATTGAGAACGTTTTTGCTGATTTTACTAACAGAACATAAATTGTATTTGTGCTTTGATTTTGATGGCAGAATGTACTTTGACAAAAAACACCCAACCAAACAAACAAAAAAACCCCCCAAAACAAAACAAAAAACAAACAAACCAAACAAACAAACAAAAAAAGGCTTGGCACAGATTAAATGCTTTCTTGGCACAAATACAGAATGAGCACCGTTGCTCAGGAATGGGGAGCCTGAGAACAACCTATGTAGGTCAGTGCAAATGAGCACCAATAAAACCATTTTACCGCAATGTGCTTGAGGATTTTGTTTATGCCACACATTTTAGAGAAGCTATTACAGAAAATGTTGGGAACATATAAAACAGCAATGGCACTGCCTAATATCTCATTTTAAATGCAGTGTGCCCCATTTTGCTTAGAAACAAGCTAATCTGAAGTGAGAATAAAATCAGCCTTGTAAATTCAGTGCACAGCACAGGAAAGGCATTGTCAATAGTGGTATCTGGTACATACCTAGAAGGAATGAAGAAGCTATTGCAATATTTATCTTAAATGCTACTGGGACCAGAAAACCAGCTAGATTTCATAGGAAGGCTCTATCTGCATATATAAATGAAGTGTCTCACTGCAAGAAATGAGAATTTATGGATCAGCAATGGCTTCAAAACAAATGACTGGTGTTCAGGAAATATCTGAGATACCATTTTTTTGGTGAAAGATTTCTTTTCCATCTTTTAAAGTTATGCTTTCCTATTTAAAATTACATTTTTTTGCAAGATGCTCAAAATTTTGTAATTCTCCCAGAGGTGGATTAGCAGGTGGCATAGAGGTGAATCACTTAAAAATGATGTGATGCTCAGTCCAGCAATTTTATGCACAATTTACTTGCCTGCACTTACTGCTACGTGGAGTAGATTTGCTAATTCTGTCATACATTCAAACATTTAAAAAGCCCATCAGCAAATATACAATAGGATAATACCTGAGAGGTGTTTTCAAAGGAACAGTGTAATTATATTATCTTTTTTAAAAAGGAAAAATTATGTGTTTTATTTCAATGTGTACAAGGTCAATCCTGAGTTATGCAAGATACACTGTTATCAGTTGAATTTAGGCATAGTATTAAAAAATTATTCTATTTTTCTTATTTCTTAGAGTTTAAACAGAACTAAGACTATTTCTTCTGATATAAGGAATTCTGATATACTTGCAAAGGTGATTTAAATAAAGCCCATTGTAGCTGTGTGGCTGTGACATCCCTAATGTTTTACACACTATCTGCATACATTTATGGATTACAGTGACTATATAAACTGACTATTAAAAATAAATTAACTTTTACCTTGATCCTTTGCCCTTCCATCAGTGTGGTGACTGAATTCTTCATAATGCAAGGACTAACTCTAAGTATATCTCTTAAAAACAGGATTTTAAGCAGCAGCACTGGAAAATTTCCAGAATGATCACTTTTATGCATTACTTGCTTCGTCCTTTTTACTAGAACTACTGAGCCATTTTGAAAATATTAGAGTTTCAACTCGTGGAAGGAAAGGACTGACATGGGAAAAGATTACAAAATGCTGCTTTTTTTCTTTATACTTGGAGAATTCACTTCAAAGCTTCTGGAATCACTGTTAAATCTGAGCTTCAGAACTGCTGAGCAACCTGCTTGCCATCACCCTGCACCTCAAAAATGTAATCTGCAGAGGAATTGAACTATTAGAGATATAGCTAAACACAACTGTTCCAGTTAGGGCTCAGGTTTAGGAAAAAAAAAAAACACCAAAAAACAGTCTAAATGATTCAACTTCAAATTAATTCTAAATTGCTATTCATTATCATAATCTTCTTACAAGGCAATGGGAGGGAATGAACACAACCTCAAAATTATGGCTTTGAAGATGCCCCCACAATGATTTCTATGCCCTTATGCCACATCAGAACAGCCACTGTCAGAAACTGAAAGAAAAATAAGCAAAACAGAACAACAAATTTTGCTTCTCCACGTTAGCACAGCCATCAGGATCCTTTTCTTCTGAAAAGGCTGAAAAAAATGAATATTTCTCTTCACATTAGTCTGTGCAGGTACAGCAGAATCTCAGGGAGATGGGGAGATATTGCTGTAAATAATAGCTTTTAATTTCTAATTGCTAATATCAATTAGTAATCTAAAATTGCTTCTACTGACCCCACTTACATATTTTTATTTATAGAACTATCAAATTTACAACATAACACAAGTTTTTCAGTCACTATGATACTTATGGCCAATATCTTAATCATAATCTTACATGCCAAACATGAGTCAGCTGTGCATCTGCTTGTTACTGTCTTAGCAGAAATACAAGTTGTCCAACCAGTGTAGTCACCATGTGTTTATTTATATTTCCTTCTCCCTTCTCTCACTGTGTCTCATAATGATTCATCTGCCAGAGTAATTATAACAAGAATTAAAACCTTATGAAGCAACGCTGTGTAACATAGAACTCATTTCTTTGGGAAAGAGGTGTACATATATATTTATTATTAAAGTCCTGTGCAGCTTTTGCAACTGTTGAGCTCCTGATTTTATGTCCAGTAGTGGGGACAATCTGCTCTAGGTTGTTGAAGGACTGTACAGTCAGAGTATTGGCTTCAAAGCAATAAAAAGCAATCAACCTTCTAATTGTTAGATGTTCATCTGAGCTTTATTTGGCACAGTACCACACAGGAGAATGACACGAGTGTGACATGGAGAAATCATTAGGATGCCTGCCATTAGCAGCTCAGCTTGGAGTGAGTTTTGCTGTCCCATAGCTCAGATTTCAAGATCGCTTGTTCTACTCATGTCTGACTCAGCAGGGTATCAATGCCACTCTAAGACTGTTTTATACCTGATCTCACTAGATATAAAAAGGCTTGTGAGCATCAGACTTGCCCGTCAAGAATAATAACAGCCCAATATTAGGTGCAGATTCTGTCTGATCAGGAGAATTGAGAGATAAAGGCTGTTTTAAGCACAGAAGGTAACGGTGATGAGATGAAGAGCTCACTGGGGCATGGGGCCCGATGTATTCCCACTGCCAACTGCAGGGAAGTGTTTTCTTTCAAGGCAGCTCTTTGGGCCCAAAGCCAGGGTAGCAGAGAAGATAAGGCTGAACCAACAATGCTCTTCAGTGAATTTGGCAGCAGCCAAATTGAGCGTGCACTTTTCCCCTGTTTGATCACAAACCTAAACTACCAGAAGAAGCAGAAAGTTCTGACTTACCCTGCACACAGCAAACAACAGAGGGAAATTGCTCTAGATTCATGAATCTTCCTAGGAGGAAGGCTTAATATTTAGAATAAGAAAGAAAATCTCTGGCTTTGCCTTCCTATTTATTTGCGTGTGAGTCATTTCATAATTTTATTTCTGCCTGCAGTGGCTGCTCACTCTAAAATAAATGACTGAGCAGTGTTTTACTGCTAACACAGATCACAGTTTGTTGCTAATGGAATGTTAACTGCTTTTTAAGTAACTCTGAATAAACCTACTGATCCATAGAAGATTCATCTAAAAAGAAATACAATTCATCTACTAGCTTTTTTGCTGCCACTGACATGAAACATGTTCTTCTGCAGTTTACTGCAGTTATTGCAATATTGGTACTATTAAATTTCCTGAAGGAGGGTATTTTACATTTCAAGACCATGGCATGATGACAGTGTAATGTGGTCATGGCAGGACATTGATGTCAAGGTCATGGCACAGAAATCTGTCTAAAGAGGACTGCTTGGTGCCTAGGGAGACATGGGGGTAAGGAATCTTTAAGGATTGGTTGTTTTTTTGTTTGTTTTTTTTTTTCCCCCTTCCTTATTCCAGGACTTACCTCTTTTCTGCAATGTACACAGTTTTTCATGGTAACAAAAAAAAAATAAACAAAACCCCCCCTATCAGTGGAAAACCTGACAACTAACCACATGAGTACAGAGCAGATATTAGCAAATCAGTCTTACATGACAAAATAAAATCATATGTATCAAGAAGGGTAAGGCAACAAAGTAAACTCCTGCCACTCATCACACCAGATCCAATTTACCAATCTGAAGCAAAATCAAAGGCTCAGTTTCTCCATTCATTGTAACAGGCTTGCAGGGTGCCTTTGCTGTATCCTTCAGCCCCAATCCTGTGAATATAAAGTCCCTGCATCCTGACTCTGCATCTCCTCTAGTCCTGATTGTTTCATATTGTACTCAGGTGCAAAATGTACATTGTGAATCAGTGAAAAGCTGCAACTGTCCTTCTCAGAAAAGGATAGAAGAAACAATTTTCGCCACTCACAAGCTTCTCAAAGCATCTCTGAAGATAGGTTTTCATTTTGAAGAAACTAGTCTGTGAAAAGAAAGATTCCTGATGATCTATTAATAACCAGAATTCAGGGTGAAGTGTGAAAATTCCACATTATTTGATGAATAAAGGATGTGTTCTTCAAGTACCGTTTAGGTGCAATATTCATAGAATCATAGAATATTTTGGACTTGGAAGGTACCTTTAAAAGTCCCCTAACACGATTCCCCTGCTATGAACAGGGACATCTTCAACTGGATCAAGAGCCCCATCAAGCCTGACCTTGAGAGGTGGGACATCTGGGCAACCCATTCTGCTGTTTCACCACCCTCACTGTGGAACATTTCTTTCTTATAGCTAGTCTGAATCTACCCTCTTTTAGTTTAAAACCATTGCTCCTTGTCCTATCCCAACAGGGTCTATTAAAAAGTCTGTTCCCCTCTTTCATGTAAGTGCTCTTTAAGTATTAAAGGTTTCGGAAGAGTCTCCTTGGAGCCTTCTACTTTCCAGTGCTGGCTGTTCCAAGTCATCTCCCTGCCCTCCATGTGCCTTAGCACAGTTTCTAATCTGTTCTTTGACCTTCCTAGGCATAGAGTGGGGCTGACAAGCCAGTAGTTCCCAGGATCCTCCTTTCTACACTTTTTGAAGATGGCTACAATTTTCCCTTTTTCCAGCTGCTGAGGAATTCACATGATTTTTCAAATGTCACGGAGAGTGGCCCAGAAACTACATGAGCCAATTAATTCCCCCATAAATATCATGACTGATACCTAGGATAAAGCATTTAATGTGTTGGGAACTCCAGGCAACAATCTGAAACATTTTTGACTGTTTAATACCAATGGAGAAATCAAACCAAAGATATTATGTCAGGAATTTGTGTTGCCAGCACACTAACTCCGCTGAGGAATGGTTCCCTGTAATGTGTGGTGCATTATAGAGTTAACAAATATACATCTAATGTAAGAATGAAATAGTGATTTTTATTTCTTGAAATGTATAATAAATATGCACTTGCATAACTCTGCCCTTGTAATGTCAAGCTGAATATGCAGGCAGTCAGGGCTGTACTTCAAAATTCAGAGCATATGTGTGGGTAGTGGGTTGAATACATGGTAAATATGTGGACAGCACTGACTCAGCAGTCTTGCTTTGCTCATGGCATGAACAGCTGCATTCAAATGTAAAACCTTTGGTTTTTAAAATGCTTTTCTGAGCCATGCAGCCACCTGGCTAGCATTAATTTGCACTTCCATTCCATTTATGATTGTCATATTTCTGCCTTAATATTTGCTGTCTAAAAAAACCCAAACTAAACCAAGTAAAGCCCACCAACCCCAAACCAAATTTAAAAATCCAACCCAAAACCAAGGCTACCTTGCCTAGGTCTGAGTTCTACTGTGCCCAGCTACCAGTTATTCATCATCATGAAGCAGTTCCTGGTGAATGGGAATCTGAATTGCATAGAGGAAATATTGTGGAGGAGAGACAGAGACAAACAAGCTACAAAATTAAATCTTCATAGTAAAGAAATCTTATGACATAGAAATATTTCCTGAGGAAACTTCTTTTGCCTTAGAGAATGACATCTACACACAGTGGCTGTGATCAATGTCATATTATGAATTAATTTCTAGATGATATGGTGTTGCTGTACTGAGCCAAAATTCACCTGCAGAAACATTAGATTTAGTCATTAAAAATATTATTAATTGGGGGTGCAGCACCTGTAAGATCTGTTTGATCATTTGCAGGTCACGGTAGTCAAACTGCTCAAGCTCAGTGGCAAGAGGTGGCTGGAGTTGTGAGACATGTCCATGCTCCTACCTTGGACTGCAGAGGACAAGAGGCTGCACTGGGGTTGCCTGGAGATTCCCTCCCCCACAGCCTCCATTGTGCTGTGATGCTTCAGCTGCCAAGATCAGTTGCAGTGTTTAAACCAGAGCTGTGCTGCTGTAAATAAGAGAGAACAGCTGGGTGATATTGCCACTGGGGTCCCGTGGCTTTAAATATAATCAATCCATGGTCTGATAGAGTCCTTATCTTAACTTTCAGAGCAGGCTGCAAATTATCTCTGAACCTGTCCCCAGGTTTGTATTAAAAAGAATAAATTACAAAGAGAAAATCTGCATTTAGCTTACTTAGCTTGCTAATGATAGCTGATAGTGAATTGTGATGCTGCTCCAGGGAGATCTTACCTATCATCTAGTGCATCTGGAATGGTTGTTGGCTGCAGTTCCCATCACTTTTCAAAATGTAAAAAAAAAACCAAAATAAAACTTGATTATTAACAGAGAGGAACAACAACTGGATCAGCTAGGTAGATTATCAGAGTCTGATCTGATGAATTAAAAGCAGCATGACAAGGAAAAAATATGAACTTAACAGGCTCATGGAATTATTTGGGAAGAGAAAACTTGTAAATGAGGAATAGTTCTACCTTAAAGAAAGTAGGGCAAGTCAGCTGGCAAAGAAAACTGACAAGGTTGTGGGGGATTACTTAAAGTAGAAACAGGAGGAAAAAAAAAATCAGCAGGTGTTGAGGAACACTTGAGCCAGTCACAGACATCTGCTAGGGCTGTCAACACCATGACAGTATCTCTGTCACATTGTAAAAAATAAGAAAAATTACAGTAAAATTGGGGGACGAAACAGTGCAGATCCCAGTGG
This sequence comes from Formicarius rufipectus, assembly GCA_013399695.1. NCBI lineage: Eukaryota > Metazoa > Chordata > Aves > Passeriformes > Formicariidae > Formicarius > Formicarius rufipectus. The sequence continues at coordinate 1,199,334 of VXAU01003123.1, read as the reverse complement.
TCCATCAAGAAAAATCAGCCAAAGAAACTGTCCAACAATAAAAATAAATACCAAACGTAGCTCAGATCTCTGCTAGAAAGAAACAAAATAAAAACTGCATCACCAAGGAACAGCACCTTGGGAGGAGAAGTGTTGCAGCTCTGGCTGTAAAGCAGGAAAGGCAGAATTGCCCTTAGCTGCAGTAGTGCCGTGACAGGAGCACAATTCCAGAGAAACAGATTGAGGGTGTTTGGAGGAGAGGAGGCCACTAAGGAGAGTGCAGGAACCGATGGCTCCTAAGAATTAAAGCACATTGACAGTGTAACACTACCAGCTACTGGCTCTAAAGAAACAACACTACATTCACAATGTTGAAGAGATGCAATTAAAAGAACAACTCAAACAGACTGTGTCTGATAAACCTAGGCTTAGTAATATCTTTAATGGACAAAAGACAGTCAGGGTGTTAAGAAGAAATGAGTTCCCCAACATGTTCCACTGCTTTTGGTTGATACCCAGTAAGTATAGAAGGCAATTAAAACCCATATCAGGATAAATCTAGCAAGGCTGTATCTTGACACTCTATATAACTGTGTCTATCAAAAGTAGTCCAAGAGTGGTGAAGCAAGTACTATTTTTAACACAGTGTGAAGGTAACATAAAGAAATAACTGGTGTTGAACTTGTGAACAGATAATGATCATCATTTAAATAAGTTAAAAATGACAATTCTCCACTCTCCAGTGTTCAATAAAACCCGAAGAAGTCACAGAGCTTTCTCCTCAGATGCCAGCCACAGTTTCTGGCACAAATATCTCCTTCCATCCCTCACTGTTCTCCTTATAAACGTCACATGTATCTAAATATTAGCATGTAAACACACTAACTCTGACATATCACTTTGCTTCTTCCCCCAGGCAAAGACAGTTCTTTGAGGAAGAAGAGTGTGAGTGTACCCAAGGAAATAGAAAGTTAACCAGTAGTTTTCAATCTCACCCCCAACTCCTGCATTCTCAGCCTGAGGTGGTGGGGAGGTTGTACAGCCACAGCTCTGGGCTGGAAGAACACAAGCAAGGGCTGATGAAGTGGTGACCAGGTGATGAAGGGTTTGGCCTTCCCTGGGGAAGAACATTCAAGACTGTAAGTTTGGGAAGCCAGTAGCAGTTGCAATCCAAAATGAAACAACTCCAAAACAGCTGGCATTGATTAGTGCTTCCAGCAACTTAATTAGTTGCTTCTAGCAACTAATTAATGTGCCTAGTGGATATGATCATCAGTTGTGGATGCCAAAGAGGTCAGTATAAGAGTCATCTTGTAGCATTTTCTTCTTAAGGGAGGTGCAGATCACAGGTCCAATTTCACACTGAAAGATAGGAAGAAAAATACCCTGGAGTGTCTGAATTTAGTGCCCCAGATTTCTGTAGGATTTGATGACTGATTAATTTTTCTGTGTCACATAAGAATAAATGTCACCATATCCTTGTAATTATTTCATTATGAAAGAAAATCCTCTTAATATCAGGTAGAAAACTACCGACACTAAGACTGTAGAGGTTCCCTTTGTAACTGCCTGAATTTATTCTCGCCTACCAACAAATGCTTAATACTTTTGCCTGTTACCTCCAAATAGTGGTCTAATGCAACATTTACTAACATGTTTATTCTTGTTAGAAGGTTGAACATAATCCTAAAGAAGTGTTTCAGCTTCCTGGAAAAGTGATAGTTACATTTTGTTTGTTGGAAAAACACCTTTGGTGACAAGGCTATGTTTAAGAATGGTCCTGAGCTACACCAGCAAGTAAGTTTTGCTGCTGGTAACAGCACTGGCTCTCGTGTAGGGCCGTGATGATCAACTTTGCTGACAAACTTGATGTGTTTCCAAGCATCTAAAACACAATCGTTCATCTAGGAAAATAACCAGCCAACTCAAAACAGAAATAGAAAAAGAGGTCTGAGTAAGGAGACATAACAGGTCTCTGTCCACTTCCCTGTCCTGGAATCATGTTGTGTGCCAATCTCTCAACAATTTTGATTTTGAAAGGACTATAATTTTAAATTAAGACAAAAAAGTAAAACTAAAATAGACTTCTAAAGAGGTTGAAGAGCAAGGTGGAAGAGTACTGAAAACAGTGGGGCGTAGGAGGGTTGTGCATACATGGTTCCCTCACAGAAACCCAGTGAGATAATACAGGCTGAGTCAAATAATTTGCCACCTGTACAAGCTGTGCTGCAGCTGCTGAGCTCAAATGACTGACCAACACCTGACTGTAAATGGGTTCCATCAGGGCCTGTTAAAACTGGAGCAGGAGAAAGGAAGAACCATTATCCTTCATTTATGGAGTAACTGCAAAAAGTATTTTATGCAATGTTACTGTGTGTAAAAGAATGCTCACACTGAAGGCACACTTGGCTGAGAAGGGCCCATATAAAGCCTTCAGAATCACAGAATCATTTAGGTTGGAAAAGACTGTAAGATCATCAAGTCCAAACGTTAACCTAACACTGCCAAGTACACCACTAAGCCATGTTCCCAAGTGTCACATCTATACAGCTTTGAAGTACCTCCAGGGATGGTGGTACCACCACCAGGGATGGTGGTGCAACCACCTCCCAGGGCAGCCTGTTCCAATGCTTGACAACCCTTTTGGTTAAGAAACTCTCCCAAATGTCTAATTTAAACCCTCCTTGACACAACTCAAGAAGCGGAAAGCAAGACACAGCAAATGCCAATGTGAGAGTTTCACTGGAAGGGCAATGTGGAGTGAGTCCTTGGGAATGATGTCCTGGCTGAAACAGGGCATGAGGACCTGATATCCTGTCACCTGCTCTCTTCAGAAAAATTGGATTTAATGTCACAGGTGCACCTCTTTATCATCAATTTCTCCTCTCATCAGAAAAAACTGTAAGTCCCTGTTTTTCTGTTAGTTGCCTGATTGTGAAAGAGATAAATGGGGTTAGAGCTGGAAGCCTTTCCACTTCAGCCTTTGTTAAGTGGCAACTGCAAGTGAAGCAGAGGAAGAAACTGCTGTGAGGATCCCTTTGCGTGTCAAGACAAGACATGTAGGAAGTTGGTAAAAATGACATAGTTCCTCTGACTTGACAGCAGGTCTGACTTATGTCCTTAGACTTGTTTACTGCCTACAGACTTAGAGGGGCCTTGAGTGCAGGATTGTTCTTGGTTTTTTATTCCAAGCAATGGCTTGACAGCAACAGGCTGTGACTAGGCTTTGAAGGAATCAATGTGGAAACACTGGAAGATTAAGAGCCAATGAATTATAGCCCTATGGCCATTTTTGTTGCGATTGAAATCCAGTGGACACTCGTGAGAGGAAGCAGACCAGCAGGTGCTTGTCAGTGCTTTGCACCTCACAGCTACATTTCAGTGGCAGATGGGGCACTCAGCACTGGTAATTTAACACGAGCTGAGGCACTCATCTTCCTGGCATGTCCTTTCATGAGTCTTTATTCAGGGCTGAACAAGAAAGAAGTGCCCCAAAGTGTGTCCAAAGGTCCTACACTACCAATTTTAAGCCATGGTAGCCACACCATGGCTCATGGTTTTAAAGCAGAATAACCACTGTATATGTACCATTGATGTAACAGGTCATGATACAGTAAAAGGTTCACTAGGGCCACTGATCCTAAAGCAGTGGTGATGAGAAGTTTCAAACAGGATGCATGTATCATCAAGATAATTGGGTGTCTGGGACATCTCTGTCCAGGGAAGCCACAGGGAGTCACCTCTCATCTCTGAGCAAGGTATCTGATCTCTACCTTTGGTACTTCTCCTAATTAATAAGAAACAGAAATAGCTCAAATTTCACCTTATGGCTCCTCTATAAGACAAGCAAGAGACATGAAAAACCTCTTTTTTTTGGGATTATTTCAACAAGCAAGTGAATAAAATTGTGATTAACTTTGAATCACTGAAATGCTTAACACTGAAATCTCCCTAGTTTATGTACACAGCCAGAGCACATGAATGTAGTAAGAACCCCATGCAGGACTGAAAGGATTTTGGATATTGGAGCTCAGTGTTTTGGGGTAACTTGGCCACTGACTGCTGTCTTCTGCAGGCTGATGTTCGACCACCTGCAGCCATCCAGGAGGCATCCCAGCAGTTGATCTGCTGTCCTGCAAAGGCAGCTGGGAAGAGGCCAGGAAAGGAGACATTTTGGTACCTCACTCTGGCAACCAGCCAAAGGAAAGTTCTCCACACCTCAGAGCTGGACGCCTAAATAACAAAGACATGTCCAGGCAAACGGATGGCTGCTTGGCCCAGCTCTTAAAGAACTAAGAAAGAAAATCACAAGGAGAAGGATTGAAAACTGCCTTAATCTAGGGAGATGTGCTCCCCAGCTCTGTGCTGAAGGAGGGAGACCATGCTGCCATGCTAGTCTATCTCTTGGTCACAGTGCTTCATGCTCTGTTTTGGGTGAGGGGGATTTTGCTGTTACAGATATGCTCTACAGAGATGTCCATCTTCACAGCTCAGCAGGGCCCTACCTCCAGCTTTTGCTACTACTTTTTAAAAGAGCAGAAATGAATCCCTTTCCCAAAGGAGTAGGATAGCTGGGTTTGCACGGAAGGAAGAGACCTTGCTAGGCTGGTGACCACCTCCTGGCTGACAGAAGTCATGGGCAGAGCAGAGCTGATCCTGGAGCTGGTGGTAGCAGGAGAGATGTGCCAAGCCAGGAGCAGAGCTGGGTTCCTGGAGCTAAACATGCCCTGCCTGCAGCTGATGTGCCATGCTGGGGGGTGCTGATGCTTTGCTTATGAGCTCCTGAGCCTGATCCTCAGCACTTGTGCAGGATGCATGGCAGCACTGGGACAGCTTGTTTTTCTGGTGTATGCCCAAATACACACCGTCAGACCCACCCCATGCCTATGGGGTTAGGGTCTTTCCTGAGGGCTGTTTCTGCAGAACGTGTAGGATTTCAATGGCCAGCTCCAGTTTCTGGATGTTGTGGGTAACTTCACATTTCCTGTGAGCCCAGCCCTCGGTGCCAAGAAGTCAGAGGATGCAGTGCTAGTGCTGGGCTGGCACTGCCCCAGGGAGGCAGGGAACGGACTGGGGGTTTAGGGAGGCTGGCGTGGAGCCCAGGTGAGCTGAACTGCTGCACAGTGAATTAACACTGGGCCACAAAGGCAGTGCAAGGGCAGGGCTGCAGACTGAGAAGTGGCCTGCCCACTCTATCCCCCCATCCTGCTCTTAAATTACAAGTCGGAGCTCAACAACATCCACAGCTGTACCTTTTCCTCTTGCCACTGATCATCTCTGGCAGGCGTGGCTGCAGTGCCACGTCTGTGTCATTCAGTGGCAGAGAGGATAAGGCGAGGTCTTCCCCTGGTGCTCTGACCCACGTGGGCTCCCAGGATTGCTCAACAACCTGACATTATTGCTTTTCTGTTTGTTGTTTTTTTGGGTTTTTTTCCTTAATGTTTTACACTTGAGAGGCAGCGGGCGTTGGCCGAGTGGCGTAGGCCCCCGCCTGTGGAGCCGGCTCCTCCTCTGAGGACGCCGGTTCGAATCCTGGAGGAACTCGCTGTCACCGTCCGAGCTGCTCGGCCGTGGCAAGATGAGCCTCAGGAGTAAAGGGAGTGGGGCCAGTTCCGCGCACCCTGTGCCTCACTTAAAAAATCCATTGCGCAGGCTTATCCCAAAATCTTCGTTCGTGAAGTCCAGCCAGCAACAACAACCTTTTCCTCTGAAGAGGCTGATTTTTTTACCTAATGCAGTTCAGGAATAGACCATGAAAGTGAAAAGTATAGACAAAATGTCATTAAAAATATAGAATATGTACTCCTGGCATTTTTATAGCACCTTTTATCCAAGAATGTGTGCAGCACAATGAAGATCACAGGTTTAAACTCCCCAGTTCACAGCAGCCGCAATTGGAGTCAATCACAGATGACACCCTAGTTGCTCATACCATGCTTTGTCTGCTGAGCATAACTACTTTCTCTGCTGAAGGCTGGTTTGAGCCACACTTCAAAATATGTGTGTTATTCTTACTGCGTAAATAAACAGCTGAGACTTGCTGCAAAACCCTTCAGTGGCATTGGCATTCATGAAAGAATAAACAAAACTCAGACAGACCTCAGTCCTTGGCCCATCAGCATGCTGAGCAGGCCATCCATCAGAGATGCCTGTGCATTGCAGTCATTACCGAATGAGCAAAAGCATTTACAGAAAAGCCCATGACATCTAACCCTATGGCACAGACAGTTCTTTAGTGGGTTTAGCACTTCCTGTGCTGCACCTCCCATTCAGAAATGGCACATGTCAATGGCTGGAGTGGGGAAGTGGTGAGTGACATCCCTGTTCCTAGGGGTAGACATAGTGTACTCCAGAGGTCACTTCAGAAGTCCCCTGCTAGTGTCCCTTTTAAGAAAGTGCGTAAAATAGCTGCAGGTATCTCAGTGATAAAAGGGTTCCATTCACACAAATATTCAATTTGAAGTTGGGATAAAGGGACACTTGAATTTGGCTCTACAGAATTGTGTTCAGGTGTAGAAAACCAACCCCAAGCCTGCTCCTCCTGTGTGAGCTCTGCTCATGGCCCACAGTGAAAGGACACTCTAGCAGCTCCCTCCCCTTCTCCACAAAGCATCCCCGACACGGCTTCCCCCACAGCCTGATGCTGTTTTCTCACTCATGCCCAACACTGGCAGATTATTTGACAGCCTGCTGCTATTTTTACCTTGGAGCTTCTTTACTCAGCTGTCTCGATCAGCTGCTGCTTAGCTTTCCTCTCTGCCTTGCTCCTGTTCCCCATCTTATGTAAGACTCCCATTAAAATCAGCCCTTTTTTCTTCATCCCAAACCTTCAGCTACCAAGGCTTGCAACATTTTTGTTCTTGTACCTGTCTCTTCCAGTCTGCCTGTGACAGAAAATGCCAATTTGTAATCCTTGCTCACACCCCAAGCAAAGACAGACCGACAAGCAAACTCTCATTTCTGAAGACACCAGCTAAGAATCTTAAATAAGCCAAGGTGATCAAAAACGATTCAGCAGTAACAGGAGGTCTCAGTAACAGATGTCAGAGTAGACAAGCTTGCTTGGATCTGCTTGCACAGTGGGGCTTTTCGTGACAGTCCTCTGGAGGGACTGCCTCATGTGAGCACAATTTTACTGTCTGGCAGGACAACACTGCAAGGAGGTCATTTGTGCATAGATCTTTACAATGTACACAGCTGGCTGTGAGTGGTTTTCACACCTCTACCTTATATTTTGGGTGGATAAACGTGTTTGATGAAAATTTTTCATGCCAAGAAAACCTAATTTAGTTGTTCCTGCAGTTGTACTCCATGATACCTAATTGCTAGGGTGCCTTTCTCAGAGCAAACTTAAAATTAAGCTGTTTCAAGACAGATTGCTGCTATGCAGATACTTGGTTTGAAAAATGGCTTCATATCCCCTATCACACAAGGCATTAATAGAGATAAGAAGTCAGTGGTCTCTACCTTATGATTTACAGCAACAAGAGGAAAAATACCATGATTTTGCACCGTTTCTAGGCAGCAGTAAAAATACCTATTTTGGATGTTGAACAATAACGCACAAGTTGTGTATCTGGGAATGAGGTGTAGGATTAGTGTTCTTCTTGTAAGGCTGTGACTACTAGATCACCATATATCCCCATTGGGAGATGTCACCTAGATTAATAAATAGAAATGAAACACTTGATTAGCTCTTAAAATCATGGTTTCTTTCAGGTGCACAGTTGGTGCTGTCTCTGACCTTTGTCCTACCCAAAGGTCCCCCTTCTACTGCCATTTCATCCCTATGCAAACAATTACATTTAATTGTCCATGCACTCTGCAGCATTTAAGGTGACCTTGCATATGTAAAACTCATTGCAGACTCTCATTGGAAATCTCATCCACCACCAGTTGTTAAAAATAAAAGTTCCTTTAACAAATGATATGTCAGCCAAAGGCAAACCTTCCCTTCCACATGCTCTTGCAGCAACGTTGTGGGCATATCCATAGGTTTAACACTTCCAGCTTGAAATCAGCCAGGTAATTTTCTTCTAATATGGGGTACTAAAGGTTGTTTCTGTCTTTTTGTGGTTATACACCTGCTGTTATAATCCTGTGAAATAGCTGGAGTGCCATGCTGCTCTATTAAGTGATTCCTCTTGTCCCATGCTACAGGAAGGTGTTCAAATATGTGGGGGCTTGAGTCTGTACAGCTCCATGTTGCAGAGATAATTTTCCTGACTTGTTCAAATGATGATTTTTGCCCATATGATGTATTCTAGAAGAATTTTTAAGAACAGGTATCAGCAGATATATTTCTATTTATAGCTCCTCTTTAAAATTTTTCTAACTTAATAAAAAAGCATTTTTAAGACTGTCTAAAGGACTTACTGTTCAGAGATCTGTGAATGAAAAAAAAGGTCAATTTGAAATGCTTGACCACTTTTAAAAACACTCCATCTTTAAAGGCAAAGAAATAGCAAAACCAGAACAAAAGATGATGTTAGGAAATCTGCAAAACCTTGTTTTATCTATCACCTGATGTACAGTTTTCGGGAAAAGTGTTAATTGAAAACTTTGATTATAAAAACCTAAATCTGGGGTCAGGTTATCTTAGTTAACAAAACCTATGACACTCTTTTTATCTCGGCAGGAAACAGAAGCAGAGCAAATTCACTGTGTATGGAGGAGTGACAGATGCCTCTTTAGAAGACAGAGGAATTAGACCATGTGTTAGGTTTAGGTTTTAGGGCTGAGGTGGAAAGGATTTGACCCTGGCCACACTGTCTTGACCCAGCCCTCCATGTATCCTGTTCAAGGTGGGATTTTGATGACATTTCTACACTGAAAGGCATTATTTTAGTGCTGGACAGACTTCCACCTTTCTAATTTCCCTTTAAATGAGAAATGTACCAGTGTGAATGTCTTGGTGCAGTACATAGGACTAGCAATTATATGTCTAAACACTTGGATCAGTTTACATGTTCAAGAGTGTTATAATCTTCTATTGGGTCTTTTCCTAGGAATAAAATAGCTCAGTGAGGTGTTGTGCTGTTTCCAGACACTCCTGGGTTCAAAGACCAAACATGGAAAATTTGACTACCTAATAGGAGACAGTGCTGGAAAATTAAGAGTCTGTGAAAACAGGGAGCTGCAATGCTTAGTGATTTGCAGTCTTAACTACAGCACTTGCAATGGGTGACAGCTGTGATGATTAAGAAATACAGCCCAACAAAAATTACTGCATTTTCCAGGAGTGACATGAGACATAAAGCTGATAAATAATCCTGTAGGAATCTACTGCCTATAGTGTTTTACTGCTACTATGAAACAGTATTAGTCAATAAAATTAAAAGGCAGGGCTACTAATTTACAAGGCAGTGTATTGATATAGCTTACATTACTAATAGTCAACCCAAAATCTCTGTGTTCAAAACCATCTGAATTAGCTGTTGTAATTAGTCACCATGACTGTCTCTAAGCTAGATGTTGCTAGCTTACCCAATGCATTTAGGTGACCTATCCTATTAAAAAGCTTCCAACAAAACAATAGAATTTCAGAGATAATCAAAGAGTTTATAAGCAAAGACATTTTTTCACAACACATAAATTGTTCATATCAATGCGTGAAATCAAAATTGCAAAACAAATCAAATAAAAATGTTTGCATAATCATTAACAAAAAAATAATAAATCTGTATTTGAACAGCCACCAGGGGCTGCTAGAGACCTAACCTTACACCCACTGCCCTCCCCATTATTAAAAGTTTGTTGGTCTCCCTTGCAGTGTTACTTGACTTTAACAGCCAGAAGGTCTGTAGTGTCTTTTTTTCCTATGTGACAAATAGGTTCATAATTAGCTAACCATACTTTTCTTCAACAGCCCTCAAGCAGACTTTCCCAGAACAAGAATGTGAAATGTGGATTAAATTCTGCTTTGAACATTGCCAGTTAAAACTTAGCTCTTCTAAATGTGTGCAGTGAGAGGGCACTGAACTCCTTTGGCCTTATTATTCTTTCAAAATCATTTGTAAAAGCATGCAGGATATTTTACCAAGGAGATAAAATTTCTACCCAAAAGACCTTGCAGTCTCATAAGACCTAAAAAGACACAGGCACATTGGCTACAGGCTAAAGGACTCATTTGTTGAAGGTGCATGGTAATGCTAGAAAATCAAATTTCACATATTAAACATGCTCTCCAGTCCTGTGCTGTAACTCTGAAACCCTGTGGCATCTTGGGCTGTGGAGCTGCTTGTACTTTCCTGGGAAGGGTTTTAGGGGTTGTGGCAATAGCAGGGTGGACTTTTTTCCTGTTTCCCTCTATACCCCTTCTCATTCACTAAATCCAAAATTCAAATGGATGGAGCAGTCCTCTTCTCTCAGGTTAAAGTCAAGTCATGCATATGCCAGAAAAAAAGGTGTAAGACCTTGGTCTGTCCAAATAGGACAGACCAGGCTACCCCAGCACCACTAAACTCTTCTTGCTTGGGGAAAAGATCTGGTGTATTATTTGGGAGACCAGGAAAATTAATTTGGGGAATGCATGCAAAGGGTGGATGGCCTCTATGTTTTTGCCATGATGTAGGAAGGGTAATAATGAGTGGGCCGAATGGGGCATTCTCATACCAGAAACATTATTCCTGAGCTCAGGTTTGTATTAGTGATGCACACAGGGACTGGTTTCTGAGAATTATCACTCTAAGCCATATGCTACTGGATTTTGTTTATCTAAGAAGTTATATAGCTGCTAGATTTTAGGCTTCTGGTAACCATCCACATTTTTTCTTCTTTTAGATATAAGTAGATACATGCAATGTTACTTCAAAATGCCATTTTTAATTTAACTTCAGAGCTTTCTTCTAAGCTCCAGAGTAGTTTCTGCATGTGTATTACAATAAAATAATGTAACTAAATAACAGCAGATTCGTTAAAAAGTGGCATAGTCTAGGCTAAGTTGTTAGCATAGCCTTAAAGATCTGCACTATTGCTGTGTCATGGTTTATTTCTAAACAGTTTTCTTCTAGATCAATGCATAATTACCAAATTTGATTATAAACAAACAGTGGCAGCACTTCCTGTTAGTTTAAACAATAAATGAAAATAACAACAATAAAATATCGTCTGGCAGGATGTGATACAGGTTAGGTTCATATACCACCAATGACTGTGCATCAGCATAAAACTGTCTGCTCTCCTGTTTCAGTTCATAAAAGCTTAAAAAGAATTAGCTCTACCAACTGGATTTTTATTAGCTTGGTTATTGAAGTCAGAAAGCAATAAGTGGTGTTTATCTTAAGAATGAGAGAACCCAAAAAAAGCCTTGATTTAAGCAATTGAATAAATATGAGCAAGGAAAAAGGAGAAAACACATGAAGAGCATACACTAAGTTTTACCAGCTGAAAGCTTTTTTTGAGTGAAGCATGTTGAATAAAAGCATTGCCTAAGTTGTAATGTTGGCATCCCCAGCTGTGCTGCCACCATCCCCAATTTGTCCATGCCTGGGCAGAGCACAGGCTCCAGGCAGGGAGTGCAGAGCAGGTGCATCCCCCAGGATGGGCCAGACAGGGATTATTGGCTGTTACTAATCCCACTGGGCCTGCCTAAAGTGATATTCCCTCTTCCTGCCCAGGGAAATCAGCTATGCTCCCGTCACTCCTGACGGGGTGTTGTCCCACCAGTTCTCTTTTCCCACAACATTCTCGAGAAACTGATTCCACCTTTCACCCTTTGGAACCTTTCCATGATACTACTTGGGAGCATGTCTTCTTTCTGTTTCAGCTTATTACTTCACTGTCCTTGTCTGAGCATGGAGAAGAGGTGATTCCCTGCTCCTGTGAAGCTGCTGGTTACATGTATAAAGACTTGTGTCCCTCATGTGATTGTTTTTCTTTGGCCTAAATAGCCATTCATCTTTCCTCAGAGAAAACCTTCCTCGAATCTCCAGTTAATCTCTCCTCCAGTCTTTTGACAAATTCTCAGAAATGTGAGGCTGAAAGCCTGAAACACCTGAGCTATGGCTGTATCAGCAGGCTCAGCATTTTTCTCTGCATCCCATAAGCTCTTGCAGCAATGTGAGGTTGCAGATCAGACAAAATTTGAGTAAAAAATAACCAAATCCTACCATTTTCCAGTTGCCTTATGTGTATTTACATAACTATTTTCTCCTAAGTGTAAAACGCTATATTTGTCCCTGAAACATACTTTTTCATTTAAAAGTGTTAAGAACATTTTGGTCTCTAAATCTTGCATTCAGCAGAGTTGCTGCTCCCCATTTAGTCCCATTAATCCTTTTTGGTGTTATATGCAAATTTAATTTGAATATGCTGTCAAGGTATCTAGAACTGTAAAGAAAACACTGAGTATTACCAGACTCCAGAGTCTGCTCAAGATACCCTTTCAATGTGGTCATTGCTCATGAATAACTGTGGATTCATTACAATCTTCCAGCTATCTTTGCTTTCACCCTCCCATGGTTCCTCCAGTTGGACGGTGAACAGATCATTCAAAACACTACTAACAACCCAGATATGACATCTTTTGCCTCCCTTCTATCACAGTGTTTCAATGTCACATAAGGCAATTAGCTTTGGCAAGAGAAAAACTTGTCAGATTAATCCATGTTTCCTTCCACCCTCGCCAAATTCTGGGTACTTAAAGATCATTGGCTTGATGATTTTTTTCCTTGAAATTTTTCTGAAATTGAAACAAAGTTGACACCTTTTCAACTCTCTGTCTCTTTTTCCCTCCTTTCAGAAACATGGGTACAGCATTTTCCTTTTTTAAGTGCCTGGCATTCTCCCATCTTCTGCAAATTCAACATGGTAATTAGTGACGGCCTGTGAGGTTCCCACCAGCCAGCCTTGGAAGCCAACCAAGGGTGAAGTATATCATCCTAAGCAGATATTAAATACAGTACTTATCTAACCATTTCACCTGAGGGCTGAAGTCTTGCTGTTCTGTCCATGACATTCAGTAATCATATGTGAGTCATTTCAGGAATGAAAGACTTTTTTTTCACAATCCATCATACTAATTGTAAGTGTATTTACAAAAGAATGGAAGGAAAAATCACATCTAGTGCTTTATAATGATGAAGAAAAAGCAAAATGAGATGGCTGTTGCATTGTCACCTCAAAACAGAGAAAAAACTGTCACGACAGACACTCTTTTGTCTTTCATTGTGCATCCTGTTGGATGCACAGAGGTCAGACTCACTGCACTGGAAGAGAAAGAGGCGCTGCTGAATGAGTCATGTCCCCCTGTTCCCACAGTGAGATGTACACATTGTCTGGCCGTGCAGTGAAGCTCTTTGGCTGCCTTTTTAGAGAATATTGTGACAATATTGACTTGCCCTTTTTATTGGTAATCATTCAAAATCTGACTTTAAGCCTTCTCCCTGTTTCAGCTGTGATTCTTTTTCACTGGAAAGCTCAGGTAGCTTTCTGCATGGGGTTTTTCTGCCTGATAAATTTGTATTGATAAATATTTAAGACTTTTTCAGGAAAACAGTTTAGAGAAGGAAAAGTGTATTAAAATATGTTACCTATGCACAAACTCCATATATATATATATATCTTTAGGCAAAACATGGAAGAATGTCAGCCTGAAAAGAAGTTGCAAGGAATACAACACAGGCAGTTAAAAGGGGCAACTTTAGCTCTTGTGACAGCATTTATTTGACTACATCATAGCATTTCAAATTCCCTGTCAGCACTATGACCCCAAAGATCTAAACAAATGCTCATTTAAACAGCCTCCTTGCTCCAAAGAGCTTTAATTTAATTGTTGTTTAAAAACTGCAGAGAAGGATGCTAGAGGAATGCAGTCACTTAGGAAAAGCAGCTTGCTGGCTGTTACAAATGAATCACTGTATTGTTTATTCCTTTTTCCATACATACCTTGGGTATAGCATGGGTCTAGATCCACCAGAACTTTAAAAAATACCTAAAACCACTTTCAGAATATTATTTTTCTCCTGCAATGAGCATACACTGAGCGTCAAGTCCGGAAGCACAAATGGACCCAGGATTACATACTGAAATAGAGTGTAACGTGCAGTGTCTGTGCAACAACCCTTATTGTGTCTGAAATGGGTTCTCACCAGCTAAAGAAGTGTTCGAGCCACCACTGCATGCAGCCAAAGGCTACCAGAGCCACCACTGCATGCAGACAGAGGCTATCCTTAAAAGCTAACACTGTTTTCTTAAAAACAACATTGAAAGAATAAAAAATAAAAATCCAGAGCCCCCTTCACCTCTCCAAATCACCAGATTTTGCAGTGGAGTGGTAACCAGCAGCCTCAGTAGGGTCAGTTGCCATTGAGTGAAGTTCTATATTTATGTCTGTACATGTAAACACATAAATACAAACACACACACATGCATATATACACGTACAGTTGTCTCAGTTCTCAAACTGAATGGCAGAGAAAGGCAAACCATAGAAAAGGGCATGCAGAGGTGAAATCATCTACCTGTGAGTGCAGAGCAGGTGGGTACCAGAAATAGAAATACAACTGCATCTGTAAATTACAGTTGGATGCTCCAGGCTTTACTGCATCTCTTTTCTTCTGCCTTCAGGACACAGCTGAAGTTTGCCATATGTCTCTCCAAACATGCAAATCGATATTGTAATTTGATACAAAGTAACATGTTAGTATGAAAACATGGGAATATAAGGAGGGTCGGTGTAGACCTACCTCTCAACCACACCTTGGATCTAGGAGTGACTGGGGATACACACAAGCCAGAAAGCCATCCCAAGTCCACCAATTTTCCTTTTCTAGAGTTTTCCTCATCTTTACAGAGTCTGTCCCACTTGGTGGTGGAAGATTTCCCAGTGCCTTTGTTACTGTCCAGGTTGATACTCCAGGAGATATCAGATAGAGAAAGGCAGGAAATTTCTTAATTCTGATTGTACTCTAAATATGTCTCAAATGAAACACTACTGATGTTACTGGGACTTACTCACTACCCACTCTACCATTCCCAGAAACATAAGCAGTATTCAGGGATGATGCATTAGCCATGTATACTCAAAGTCTTAGTAAATGAAAGAGTTGGTTAAAGCTGGACTTGGTTAACTTTCTGTCCTTGTCTCTCCTGCCTCTGTAAAAAATTTTTGTAGAAAACTGGAGAAAATAAAGAAAATTAGAGACACCCTGGTCCAGAACTTTGTCCACTGCCAAAGTAATGATCCCATTTTCTATGAAAGCAAGCTTATTACTGTCTATTGGGTACAAGAATATGTGTCCCAGGGATAAAAAAGAGGAGGTAAGAAAGGTTACAGGCCCAGCACTAAAGGAAAGCACAGTTGCACATAATACACTGGAGACATTCAAGAACAGTTCAGTATGATATAGTATCAGATCCTGTCGTGGTGCCAAGGACAGTGTAAGTTGTTGGTCTCTCAGGCTGGAGCTTACACAGACCAGTATTTCTCATAAGTAAATAACTCATTGTGTAGCACAGGAAAAAAACCCCAAGAGCATAAAGCCACCAGTAAACGCAGGCTAGACATTGCCGTTTTGTAAGCCTTCTGAGCAAGGTGGGAGGCTTAAAAACAGGCCTTTGCTTGGTGCCTCCCTCACGTGCACTTTTTTTCCCCTTTCTGCTTGTCATGAGGTCATTTTAATCTGCTCAAAGGACTCTTCAGAAAGTCCATGGGTGTTGCTTTTTCTGGCCTCCACAGAGTGCTAATAGGCAGTGTTATAAAAACAGAACTAAGAAATCTTCACTACTCTGAGTTCAAGAACCACAGTAAAATATATAGCTGCAAAGGACTGGGAGAAATAACTCAAAATAAAGAATGTTCAAAGTTCTCCAACACTTTCTGTACAGGGCTTTATGTTACATTGAAACCTGCACTTGCTGCTATATTTTAAAGTTACTTAAGCTATTTCAGCACCACTAGATTGATGAGTCAGTTATATGTAATAGCTGTGGTGAATGCAATAGTGATTAGTAAAAGCTGCTGAAAATTTAGTAAAAATGTTCAATCAAACCTTGTTCATTAAAAAATATACCTTTAAATACATGATATCTGATGTCTGGCTTGCATAATGAGGGAAATTAAAATATTTTTCCTTCTTAAATGTCTGCATAATTCAACCTGCAATCATTGTATGAGTAATAACTATAAGCACCATAAAGAAAATCTCAAGACTGAGAAATGAGCCTGTTCTGTACAGATGCAAATTTGGAGCAATGACTTTGAAATCAGAGCACGTTACTTGTGAGTATCACTCTTTTTTATTTGCTATTTGTTGATAGTATTAAGATGAATGTTTTAGCTTTCCACTGAGTTTCATTACTGAACATTCCTGCCCTATATTGCCATCCTAAATCATGGGAGAAGGAAGCAGCACAGAACTCTTCTCCAGAACAGAGATAATGTGGCTATAGACCTCTGGATTTTAAGACAGGTATGAAACTCTAACCTATGCCTGTGATTGGCCTCTGTAGAACACTTTCAGAATAAGCAGAGTTATTTATGGCTTGCTAAAGAAACAAGGGAATAATAGAAGAAATAGTAAAATTGCTGTGAAGCAATTTATTGACCCTTGTGAAAATAACAGGAGGCAAGAAAGGTGAGAAGACATGAGATAATGGAGGAGAGGAATAGGAGATGGAAAATAATTTTAACTTATGTATGCAATAGTTTCCTGGACTATGTAATTGTCTGGAGGGAGGCAGCACTGTGTTGTATCTGATTCATATCTAATAGCCTTTTCTGTGCTTTGGACTTGGCCTAAGTGTTGATTTGAACAGCACAATACCAAGGTACCCTCTGCCTCCTGAGAGTTTAAAGATAATGTGGCTCTGGCAAAAGACAGGAGTTCCCATCAGTCCAGCATATCTGGAGATGTATATTACATTTATGGCTTAAAGCACTGGTATGGCAGTGTTTCCATTGTGGCATTTTCAGTTTCCTTTATAAGATCATTTGACTTAAATATATGAAGGCAAGATCCAGCTCTTTGGCTTTGTAGTGAATACAGAATTAACTTTTTGAAAAATTGGTGGTGGATGAATTGATTTGCCTGAAAGTTAAATAAAAGATTCATCCTCTTAAGTAATTCAGCACCTACTGTCAGTCGACTTGTTCACTTAAATTATGTTAACAATTAAAAGGAGATGTGGATAATTCCAAATCCCTTGGAGGCCAGCCCCATGAATTTCTGTGGCTGCTACTACACCTGAGCCCACTTTTGTCCTTACTCTGTAAACATGAGAGGCTCTCTTGTCTTAAAAAAAATAGATAACTTTTCAGTAGTGGATTTGCATGTAGTCAGAGTGGCTGCTATAGGCTGTTTCTCTGAGTGCAGCACTGGGCAAGTAGTGGAGATTTTGGACCTTTGGGTTTTTTGAGCCATAGGCAGTTGGATCCCTGATAAGGGTGCCAAAGAGCCAAGAGCCCTAAGAAGGGGTGTTTATTCTCCAAAAGCAGGGGATGCAAACCCAACTTGTGCCTTAGAGGAGCTTGGATGGGGCCCTGCGGCTGGAAGACATGAAGGCAAAGAAGGAAAGCACTGAGAAAGCTCTCTGCATCCTGCATCCCACAGGAGGTGGACAAGATCCTGCCAAAAACTTCTGTGATACTCCGTGGATGATTTTAAGCATATCAGAAACAAAGGCTACCTAGAAATTGTATGCTGTAGCAAAAGATTGTTGAGATGGAGTGAGAGCCATCTCTGGTAGTGTGCTGCAGAATCTCAGGAGTCATTCGGGCTGCAAGAGGCAATCTTGGGTTCTCTTCCTTTGCTTGAGTGAGTCAGTTCTCTCAGTTTGGGGTTTCCTGCTTTCCCTCAGTCCTTGGTTCTCTGGCTTTGCTTTAGGGAATCAGTTCCTGAAGGGTTAATAGTAAAAACAAGTTATTTTGCTTGTGTATTTGAGGGACTTCTTAATTTTTCATGATCTGCCATCCCTTCTTGCTGAGAAAAATTGATTGGTATTTGGGAAGAAAAAGTATTATAATGAATTTGTCTGTGAAACTGCTTTGTATCACCACCCTAGCAAATGGGTTGGTTAATGGAGAGGAGAATGAGATTTTTACTATTTAATTCTGTAATGAGACAATGCTCTTTTTTTGCAGCAGATTGGTGGAATATATTCACATTTTTACTGAAATGAGTTGGAATTGTGGTTGAAAATAATTTCTTATGCCAAAGTGGAAAATATGAATAAAAGGCTCTCATGTAGAGAAAGGAGAATTAAAGTGTTGGATTTTGCTGCTCATCTTTGCTTTGTCTCTGTTACTTTTAGTTAAAAGCATTGTATTTTACAAATATTTTACAAAATAGTTGACTACAAAACAGAAGAAAAGCAACAGTTAAGTCTTCTCATCCCTTTGTTCTTGTTAAAATTCCCTTTTCTTTGTTTTTGCCTTTTCCCCCCCTTGCTATTGCCTTTATTTCCTATTTAAAAGTGAATCTCTCCTTAAGATGTGACTTTTTACATTTTAATTTTTTTTTTTTTTTGATCTCTTAATGGAATTAACTCACCACTGCTGAATTCTACAGTGAACCTTGGTCAGTTGCTCAGGTTGTGCCTACAGGCATTATCACAGCAGGTAAAAGTTTAAGTAGTGCCAAGAATCGGAAGTTTTGCAATCAGTGGAATCGTGGTTGCTCAGTGACTCTAGAAATAGCACATTGCTTTGAAGTACAGTAATTAATTCTGTACAGTCTCACTAGTTCCACTTCTATCGGAGCTTAAGAAGCATCCTGCGTCTTCTCAGGAGTGTGTTATCTCCTGCTGAAAATGTGGACTGAGAATCGGGTTTTCATTTAGTTTCCTGATAAGACTTTCACCCTCTAAAGAGCAAATGCACAAGATTGTATGTGTAAACTGACTTGAAATTAAATGATCTGCCAATATCATCCCAACGATATTCCACAATATATTTCAGTATTATGTTGTTAAAAGAAAATACAATAAATTTGTTATAGCCTGTCTCATGACTCCATTGTGAGCAGCAGAAGAAAGTGTAAACATTCTCATTCTGAGTCTAAGGTTAGCAGAGAAGAAACACCGTTATCAGGGAGAGCTATGGAATGGATTCATTACACTGCCACTTAAAATACTTGTACATTGGAATATAGAGAGTGAAAAAACTTTAGTTTTAAACTCAATATCACAGAATTATTTAGGGTAGAGAAGACATTTAAAATCATCAGGTCCAACTGTTACTTTAATACTGTCAAGTCCACCACTAAACCATGCCCCTAAGCCTCAAATCTACAGGTCTTTAAAATACCTTCAGGGACAGTGACTCAACCCCTTCCCTGGGCAGTCTGCTCCAACACTTGACAATGCTTTTCTAAAAGGCATTTTTCTTGATATCAAATCCAAACCTCCCCTTGAGGTCCTTTCCTCTTGTCCTGTCAACTGTTGCTTGGGGAAATAGACCAACACCTACCTCTCCACAACTTCCTTTGAGGTAGTTGTAGAGAGGGAGAAGGTGTCTCCCGAGCATCCTTTTCTCCAGGCTAAACAACCCCAGTTCCCTCAGTCATCCTCACAGGACTTGTACCCTTCGCTGGACATGTTCCAGCACCTCAGTATCCTTCTTGTAGCGAGGAGCCCAAAACTGAACACAGGATTTGAGGTGTGGCCTCACCAGTGCCAAGTACAGTGTTCTAGTCCTGCTGGCCACACTATTGCTGGTACAAGCCACTGGCTTTCTTGGCCAGCTGGGCACATGGCTCTCTCATGTTCAGTCAGTTCTAAACCAACACCACCAGGTTCTTCTCCACTGGGCAGGATTCCAGCCTCTCTGCCCCCAGCCTGGAGCACTGCGTGTGGTTGCTGTGACCCATGTGCAGGGCCAGCACTTCACCTTATTGAACCCCACACAATTGGCCTTGGACTATCTCTCCAGCCTGTCCAGATCCCTCTGCAGAGACTTTCTACCCTGCAGCAGACCAACACTTCTACCCAACTTGGTGTCATCTGCAAACTGACTGAGGGTGCCCTCAATGCCCTTGTCCAGGTCATTAATAAAGACATTAAACAGGCCTGGCCCCCAGGCTGGTTGCTGTGGAGCCCCACTGGTGACTGGCTACCAGCTGGATGTAAGTACATTCCCTACCACACTCTGGGACTGGCAATCCAGTCAGTTTTTTACCCAGTAAAGAGGACACCTGTCCAAGCCAAGAGCAGCATTTCCCCAGGATAATGCATTGGGAAATGTCAGAGGCTTTACTGAACTCTGGGTATGTGAAATCCACAGCCTTTTCCTCATCCACTAAGCAGGTCATCTTGTCACAGAACAAGATCAGGTTGTTCAAGCAGGACCTGCCTTTCCCAAACCCATGCTGGCTGGGCTTGATCCCCTGCTTGTCCCATACTTCCCATGTGCAAGGACACTGGAGATGAGCTGCTCCATGACCTTCACTGGCACCAAGGTCAGATGGACAGGGCTGTAATTACCTGGATCCTCCCTCTCACCCTTCTTGTAGGATGAGCACCACATTTGTTGAATTCATTACCTGGCACCTCCCTGGATAGCCAGGACTGCTGGTAAGTGATGGAAAGTGGCTCAGTGAGCACTACTACCAGCTCCCTCAGTATCCTTGGGTGGCTTCTGTCCAGGCCCATAAACTTGTGTGTGTCCGTGGTGTTGCAGGTCCCTGACCACTTCCCTTGGATTAGGGACACTTCATTCTACTCCCCATTCCAGCTCGGGGTGGCTGGGCACCTGGGGAAAACCTGGTCTTACTACTGAATACAGAGACCACCTCATCCAATAAAGGATTAAGATTTATAATGATGTTGACCTTTCACTGACAAAAATCAGGTATTAGTATCTTTCCTGTATTGCAGAAAATTTTTTGTTTATCTTTATGTGTCAGTACAAATTGAACAGTCTCTGTTCATTCTCTAAGAGAAATTTTTCACATTTGTGATGACATTTTACCATTTTTCTGCTGTTACATTTAGCAGATTGACATGTGTCAGCATTTATCAAGCTCCAAGTGAAGAAAACTTTGCAGTTAAAATCTACTGTTGCATAAAAATCAGTATTCTGACAGTATATTTAAATACTCTGGATGTATATATGAGGCAACATGGATACTTAGAATCAGCTCACATCTACTTGCTGCCAGAAGTAGAACATTAACTTATAATACTGAGCTCCTTTCTCACTTGCTGCTGTGTCTCTGTAGCTTCCTGCCACAGGCTAATTTCCATGTCTTCCAGCTGAGCCAGTCAGCTTCAGAGCTGTGATGGCAGAAATTAAAAATCAGCTTCCACTGTCTTTTTTGTTTACTTACACAAACAGGCAAAACATAAAAACAAAGAGCATTTTTCCTCCTCCTAGCAAAGCACTCGAGTGCAAGCTTGCTTTACATTGACCTCAATGAGACTTAGAAATTCTTAAGAACTTTCATTCAGGGACTCTGTTCCTAATCCTTGCTGAATGCAAATTTCATATTGACTGAAGTGGGGTAGAAGACAACTCTTAATGAGTTATGAAAATATTCTAGAAATAGCTTGAAACACTGCACAAAGCCACTCAGTGCTTATGCAGCTGTGTAATCTTGGACTGTTACTTTAAAATATGTCAGTGTTTTGTTTTTATAGTGGAAGCTACAGAAGCAGCTGTGCATATTGCTCATATAAAAGGAAGTTTGTTCTGAGAAGTGTTGTGGCTTTGTTCTGCTGATTCTCTGGATTAGTTACCTCTACTTTCAAGATTAAAGGCTTGATGACTATTCCAAATTAACATATTTCTTGGTATTCTCTATGCTTTGTTAACCTTTACAATTTCCATTTTTACCAGTGCTTCTTTAAGCATATTTCAGATGTTGGTGCAATATAGTAAATTTAACTTTGACACATCTAAATCAAAAATCCTATGTTATCAATTAAAACTTCCTAAAACAGCATGAATAAGCATCTTTATGACCCACAAAATGTACGAACATACTACAACATGAACCTGCAGGGCCTTGAGCATGCATTAGTCAGCCTTGTCACCAAGAGCAGTAAAGAACTGCAAAGAGTGTTATCACTCCATTCTTAAAGCTGGAACATATTCAAGTATATGTCATGCTAGGCAGTAAAAAAACCTGTTTGAGTCCACATTTTTCTTCCAAGGAACAGTGCAGTTTCAAAGCAAGTTTCTTAACTCTCCCAACTTTCTGCAGGTTGCTTTGCTCTTCTGTGTCTGGGAACTGGTCTCTTCAGAGGAAACTAAACCAATTCTGCCTCAGACGTGTATCCCAATGCACTTCTAGCCCACCTTTAGGTAAAAAGGTTTCAACCAGCAAATGCTTCTTCAGACTGTTTGATCTTATGCATGGAAAGAGTATGTTCAGTCCTGATGAGCAGACCAAACCTAGTCTGAAAAAAAATCTGGAAGATTGTGTAGAGTGAGGATATAGGGTTCTCAGCATCAATATTCCACCTGCTAATCCATTTTTGTTAGGCTGATGATTTGCTAGGATAGGCATAGGCTTCTTAAGGCTTTAAGTTTGTTAAAAGCATTTCTCTTGCCAGTCTTTACAGATAATTTTTGGGGGGAAAAGAAAAAGAAGAATATAACTTGAAGTGAGAGAGTAAATACTTGATGTGAAAAACTTCATCGGCAAAACAAATTGAGTGGAACTCTGCGAGGAAGTAATGGAATATTAGTTTCTCATGGATACGTTCGTGGCATTTGCCATTGTCATCTTCTTCTGTTCTAAAAATCTTGAAACAAACACATTACAATGCTCAGCAAGTCCCTGAAAGTAATTACAGATAATGAATGAATATGGCTTCTCAGTTTGCATCTTGACCTAGTTCTTAATACAGAGTACTCTCTTGCAGTGCTGTTCTCTTCAGTTAGTGGTCTGTAAGACATTGGCATGTCTTACCCCATTTACGTAAAGATTCAGAAAGGGAAAGCTCTTGCATTTAGTATAATCAAAAGATCTGAATTTTTGAAAAGAATTGGTGCATCACCATTGTAATAACTTAGAAATATGCAGATTAAGTAAACAGAAAGCGTCTGATATAGATAATATTATTTCATAAGTTTGATCATTTCCTTATGTTCTCTTTGCATCAAAACATGAGATAATAGAAATCAAAATCAAGTGTGAAGTGCTCTGAAAGAAGTGGGAAGTGGGAAATATGGGAGTTATCTGCTCTAGCTTGAATGACATGCTGCAGGCTTTATGCAGTACTTCTCTCTGGCTTGGCATACAGTTCCAATCTCATCCTGCTATTTTGTGCTCTCTCCATCTTGGATACATTTTGTTGAAATACCAATTAAGCAAGGTATAGGGGCCAGATTTTCAAACCCATTCAGTGCCTAAACCAGTGAAAGTTAACCCCTTAAGTAGTTGCAAGTCTGGTCCATATTGCCAGCATTCCTTTTGTTTCACATTCATGTTTTTCCCTTAGAAAACCTGATGAATGTAAAGTGTTCAAATGGCCCAGATTCAGACACAATGTATTTTCACTGTGATGGCTTCACATCTCAGAGAATCATCAAGATGTCTTTCATGTACCCATTTTGTTATGATCTTGAATACTAAAAGCCCAAAGTCAATTCTAAAAAAAATATTTTCCTGAATCTGCTTGCTAATAAAGCTTGCTGTTGCTGTATCTATATCTATAAAATCAATCTCTAATGATATTACACAATAGGACATTAAATATGGCACAGTGTTAACTGTATAACACAATATAAATACACTGTTATCTGGTATAATACCTTGTTTAATCTCTGGTGTCATCCAAGGGTTGTGCTTGCTAGTTCCACACACTGTGTCTCAGAAATTCACAACTGTGTTGGCAGTCATGTAGGTATATGGAACATATGTAAACATTGTTGAAATCTAATTGATTGTGTACTGTAACCTAGACTGGAAATGTCAGGAAATCAAATGATTGCTCTTTGTCTTTTTTCCACTTCCCAGCTTTTGGACGAAGGGCTCCCTCTTCCTCTGAGTATTGGGGTTCAGCTGAAGAGCCTGGGCTTTATATGAGCATTCATACAATGCACATCTTCCAATGGGCACATAAGAGAAAAATCTTTAAGTATAAGGAGAAAGAGCACATTAGCTAAACTCAGGATTGTTAGATAAATCAGTGGTGCAGTCTTTGTGCATGCATTTGCTGCTGCTTTTCCACCTGGAAAATAATATAGCTGAATTGGAGTAGGTTTGTGGATGTCAAAGAAAATGAAAAATGAGTCAATGAAAACAGCCAGAGAGGAGTTTTAGATTAGGATTGATTACTTGGAAAAAAACCCAATAACAAGCCTGAAAAAATACGTATAAAATGACAAATGACACAGTGAAAAGAAAGTTGGAGCTTCATTTCTTCTGCTTTTGCTATGCAAAAAAACCCATGAAAGACTGTTAGATGAAAAGCAGGAAATTTCAGCATGATAAAAGCAAACACATCTCCATACAGTCTGCAACTAGAGTGGGGAACCATTATCACAGGAAATTAAGGCCAAAGCCTCTCTTGAAGCAATCAGTACAGGTATTTTTGTATCAAGGGTATGATGATAGTATTTTAGCAAAGGCTATTTATCCTCTTCTAGCAGGACATAAGATACTAGAGTGGTATCTAATAAGATTTCCAATTTAGTCATGCTGCATATTTCTTATACTTCCTTATGCAGTGTCCCTTATTTTGAGGTGTGACAGAAAGCCAGTCTCCTGCAGTAAGTGCACTTCATTAGTCTATACTTTGGGATTTATTGTTGATGCAAATACCTCTTGTTGCAGAGATGCAGGACGGGCACCTGCATTTCATGGCAGGGCTGATTCACCAGCATTTCACTGAAAGAGTGTGCTGCTGCTGCTGTCCAACCTGCCTGCTGCAAAACTGAAGCTGTTTTGCAAACTATGACTGTCCTGGTCAAAACTCCTATCTGCTGATTGCATTGAAGCCACATGCCTAAGACTGTACACAAATGTGAATTTAGGAATTCTTCTGAAAATCCAGAGAAAAGCCTGCTGTGCTTAGTTTTTTTCTTGCTTATTCCTTCCTATATTGCATTTGCCAGGAGATGGTTTCTTGCTTTCTGTGCACTGTGCCTCAAAAGACATGAGGGAGAGAATGCACAAAATATGCTATTAATGCCATTTGTCTTTAGAAGTAAAAACACATTCATTACCACAGGCACACAAATGAATATGTCCCTTTGTGGTGTGAGTGTCATAATCTTGACTCTATTTTTCTGAAGTTTGTCTCTGATTTAAATTTTGTGCAGTTTAGCTATTTAGTCTTTAAGTGTATCATACGAAATTGAAGTATGATATGAGGGACACAGGCAAATCCCTTGCAGAAAATCCCTGTGTTTCATTCTGGTGCTGTTTTATTCCCTTGGACTGATGCCTGTATGCACAATTTGAAGTTTATACAAATAAGGCAAAACAGTTCCCGTGCACTTTCCTCCCCAACATTTCTTTGAATACTAGATTTAGCAGAAAGAAATTATTCAGGATCTGAATTTTTTGCATGCAAGCAGAATGGGAAAAATTGCTATTCTTGGTGACACAATGGGATCAACACCTGGTATAATAGAAAAGTCTTTTCCTAGGAAACAGTACAAGCTTCCTGGAATAGCACATAAATGTGATTTATAATTAAAAATTATTACAGCAATGTGTATTTGCTTTCTGTAAACTTCTTGGGGTTAATCTTGTGCTGTCCTCCTCCCCTTCAAAGTGCTTATTGCTTATAGTGCATAACTCGAAATCTCTGCTGCAGGAGGAAAGTAATAAAATCATTTCAAGCTACCCAGTTTACCAAGGAGCATTGCTGGTATATTGTGCAGTTCTGTCACAACTACTTCTGGTAGATGAGACTTCCTGTAAATTCAGTTATAGCAGAAATATCAGGGTCTGTTTTTTTTTTCTGAAGATTGATGGCCAAGAAGAACACTTAAAGGCTGCAAAATTTTCCATCTGGCAGTCAATGGCAATGCAAAAAGAGCACACACAATGGCATCAGATGTGTGCAGTGGCAATATAAGAACAGTAACCTGGCAATAACAACATATTGGGCAGATTTTATTTGTAAGACTTCTGCCAGCGCAAGGTCAAAAGCAAACTAACAACAGGAAGCCTATAGTATAGATGGCTATGGCTTTAAAAAGATATGATAAATGGAATGCAATTTGATATGTGATGTGTTCTATGGAAGAACTTGTCCTCCAGTAGGCTGTTTTGTTGCAAGTGGAGCATAAAATGTTAGGTAGAATAAGGTCCTAAAGATCTTAACAACCCATATCTGTATATTGACATTTTAAGATAACAGTGAAGAATACTGTTCCTCAGTGCAAAAAACAAACAAACAAACAAACAAACAAACAAAATGTAAAATGCTCTACTGGAACAGACTAAGTCAAAGGGCAGAAATACAGGCATTGACAGGTTATGTGGTGTCCACTTTCATTTTTTTTTTCTATTTCAAGTGGTCTTGACATGATTTTTTTCCCACATACCTGACAAGAAAACTTACTGGAATCAGAAAAAGACATGAAATAAATAAAAACACAAAAAACTTGTGTGGAAAAAACAGGTTATAGAAGCTCAGTTTTTGAACTGACTCACTGTAAAGAAATGTATTTTTCAATATTTGCTGACAAATAGAAACAGGTAGGTAAAGTCAAATTCTTCATCAAAAAAAACCAGAACAGTTTTTGGTTTTTTTTTT
>VXAU01003123.1:1121923-1172663 GCA_013399695.1 Formicarius rufipectus | reverse complement strand
TTTTTTTTTCCCCCTTGGAGTGCACACCCCACGTTCTCTTATCAGCTGTGGGGAAAGATCATATTCAGTGTTGCTTAAAAAATTCACATCTCGTTGAGTGCATATCTAGCACTTACGGTCCTGAAATAAGGGCTCTATGATCTGGAAACAAGCTGGTGATCTCATCCTTCTAATAATAAACTTCAAATACTAAATTATGCATTACTTTCCTCTGATTATGAATTTGAAAGTATATGCTTCCATGCTGTATTTGTGTTTATTATGTTACATTCCCCTGAGTACTGTGCAAGGAAGATATAAAGTCAACTATTAATTATTAGTATTGCAATTAGAGTAATCATAATGAAAGTAAATATCATGGAAAATGCAATGAGTATCAAAAAAATGGGAGTGACTGTAGATCTTGTAGACGTGGATGTTCCTAAGCTGTCTGTCTAAAAAATAACTTCTTTTTGATGACTGGCTGCCACTTTCAATGCATCTTGCAAATCAAGGAGGTATATAAACCAGAATGAGAGTGGTTATGCTGTTTAAACATAAGCAGAACACATCATGTTTGTTCTATCCCAACATTTTGTTCTTCTAATCTCTCCTGCTCACATCTCATCTCATAAATGTGCAAGTGACAATGTCTAAAATCTGTTCAGGATCAAAGGCTTTGAGTCATTGCATTCATAATGTTTGGGATTATTTTTCAGTCTTTGCTTTCTTGTGCTACTAAAACGATTCCTTGATCTGTATTTTGTAAAATAGGAAGAATCTACCCTTTCTGAAGATAACCTGAAAGGGGCACATTTTAACTTTACAAATGCCTAAACTTCAGTTATCTTAAAGCAGACTGCTTTCAGAGGACAAAATCATCAAATATTAAAAAAAAAATTAAAAAAACTGGAAAACAGAAACCCAAATATAATAAATCACCCTGGAAAACCCCAAACTCATCCAAAGTTACGAAAGAAAATGCAAATTAGTTTGAGCATAGTAGTCCAGTCTCTGTGTACTCTCTTAGCAATTGCCTTGCAAAGCTTTTGAGATCTTTGCAAAACAGTCTGGAATTCTTTGGTCTTCTGATACAGGGGAAGAATGTATCTATAGCAATAATGCCACAGCTGTGCTGATGTCTAAGGATGGTATGGAGGAAATATGCAAAAAAAAGAGGCGGTACCTCTTGATAGAACAACTTTCATTGTTGGAAAAACTTTTATATAATCAGGAGATTAAATAAGAGATTTGGGTGAGAAAACAGCTGAATAAATGCAAGTAATATGCATGACTATAGTATTTCTTAATTTGCTCTTAATTTGTTACTCTGGCTAGATAATTATTTTTTACTTTATTATTTGAAAGTTGCAATATATTTCAAAATGAAATATTTTCAGAAGGGGAACATAATCCACAAACACTTATCTATTTTATTAATAAAATTTTATTGAAAGAAGAATAGATGATTTGACATTCAAAAAGCAGTACTTTTGTCAGATATGTACCTGCCTGCTCTGCTTCTCAAAGCCTCAAGATACGACTACTTGCTTGCAATGCAGTGACTTCTGGATCTTTTTGCTACTCAGAACTCAGTGGAAACTATGAGTTTATGCCAAAGGCAAGATACTGCTGAACATGACACCTCCTTCTGAGGTCACACCTGCTAAACCTTTGTGTAGAAAGCTGAGAGAAATTGAAGCTGGCTGGGTGTGGAGGGGTGTGTGACAGACAGGAGCTAAGCCCTAGATTGCTCTCAGACATAGTTTCCGGCAACCAAGCAAGTGCTTTTGATGTGTCTATTAATTTCTGAAGTAACTGAAATCTAGCAGTTGGGTACCTGTCATCAGGAATGCTGGTGTGGGGCTTGATGTGGATTCATGGCAATGCATGTTGAGATCAATATCTGACCAAGTGTGAAAACCTCAGGTGGTTGCCCCAGAACAAAGAACATCTACTGTGTCCATGGCCCTCACTTCTGCCAAAGAAAATTTCGTCCTGATGGGGACAATTTTCAAGCATTTTCCTTCCTTGCTCTCTCTAAGTATCTGCTGCATCGGGGAGGCAGGAGGGACCACAGACCTGCATCCTTGCAGGGAGTGTCTCTGCAAAGCCCTTGTGTGAGGACAGGGGATGCACCTCAGAGCAGGAACATGGCAGACACCATTTGGCCCCTGAAGGTGAAAGAGCAAGAAGATCATTGGGTGTTGGGATCCCATAGCATCATACGGAGGTCCCAAAATATTTGGGAGGTTCCAGACCTATTTGAAGTGATACTTCAGTTTAGCATAGTGCTCTGCTCAGGGAGAAAGAACTGCTCAATATAGTATGAAAGTAACAATTTCTGCATGTTTATGAGGGTAGCAATAACAGTATGATCATGTCTAACTTTCATATAGATATTCATAATTATTATTGACAAAGCAT
This sequence comes from Formicarius rufipectus, assembly GCA_013399695.1. Taxonomy (NCBI): domain Eukaryota; kingdom Metazoa; phylum Chordata; class Aves; order Passeriformes; family Formicariidae; genus Formicarius; species Formicarius rufipectus. Next base: position 1,170,257 of record VXAU01003123.1, on the reverse strand, counting down.
GTGAGGAACCATGGCAATCAAGGGCAGCTTATCAAAAGCTGTTTTTGCCTGTGTTGTGGTTTCCCCACCTCTTCCTTTTATTTTATTTCTCAATACATATATAGCCTTTTCCAGCACAATTGATTCCTCTGGATCAATCTTCTCCTCATACCTAATAGTGCCTTAGTAACCTAATCAACCAAGAGAAGTTTTTCCTGCATTTTCTGTATCATAATCTGTCTGTTCTTGTAGATCACCTTCTGCAAGATACAAAAGATAAAACAAATCTGAAAGGATGTTAATCTCCTGAAGATTTTGCACAGAAAAAGTGTTTCCATACTTGCATAATATGGTTGTCTGTTTATGCTTGTGGAGTTATTTATGAGCAGCCTGGAGAGTTTTGCTTTGATGTGTGAAAGTATTTTGGCCTGTGAAATCTTCTAAAGTGGACACAAGAGTGTGAATGAAATAACTTGCGTTAGGCAGGAAACATGAAAGTAGAATATGATCCAGTTTGCTGCTAAAATCTGTGTAAGTGATGGGAAGAAATGCCCATGCTACTCGAGCCTGATAAGGAAATGGAGTGCTGAGTGTCAGTTGGGCTACAGGAATCCATGGTTTGAGCTCAGGGGGTGGTGGAGGGGGGGGCATGGATTAGGAGAGTCCAGCAAATACGACCAGACTCTTCTGCTTACAAACAGTACAGTAGCCCCACTGAAGGGGGGGAGGGGGAGGGGAAGGGAATAAAACATTCCCCTGACTTTTACTCTGATTAAAATTTTCTGCCAGAGTGTAAGGTTGGCAGTGTAACTGGAGAAGGGACAGATGTGTAGCTCTGTGGGAAGTGCATCATTGTCTGTGCCTCACAAATCCCTCTCCGTGCACACACGCCTTGGTGCTCAGGCTGTGTGCTGGTGCTCTGCCCATGTGTGAACTGCAGACCTGCTCCAGAATGCCTGAGAACACCCCTGGGTGATGAGTGGAAAATAAATTGTATTTATATTGATATTTTCTTCCTAGCAAAGGGACAGCTCATAAGGTACTATCTAGGCGGGATATGAAAAGTTTTAATCTTTCATATTATCAGTTGATAAACAAACTCTTTGCTCAGTAAGGAAAGCTAAACTGGGACTCAAATGGTATTTGAAGGACAAGACAGTACAGAAAGTAGTTTCAATCAAGTGAAACAGCTTGATTTTGTCTATTTGGCCTCTCTGCTTTTGAAATGGGATATGTCTATTACTGTTCACATATTTGAATTCATAAATATATCTGATGATTGGGAAAGAAAATTGCTTTTGGTAGAGCAAGTGAATGGAAAAGGGTGGAGGACTACCAACTGATAGAGTGTGAAAGAGGCTTTGCTGTGAGCATGGAGAAGGAAATTCTTAATAAAACGAACAGGAAAGATCTGTATACAAAGACTCCAGGGTCGCTGGAATTGGGCACACAGAAAGGGGTTGCTGGTAGAAACTGGCTATGTGTTCAGCAAGAAAACTGTGCACAGGCTGAGAACAGTATTCAGCCTGGATAAACAAGGTGCTAAGGCTAATGACAGGTGCAAAGAGTGAGGCGACACTGCTGGGTGGGGAGAGATCATGTGTGCTGCTGCTTTTCAGAAGACATCGAAGGGTCAAAAGCCCATTGTGAAAATTATATAAGCATGTGGCATGGATTCAGTGGAAAGGCCAGATGAAAGGTCAATTCTTTGAAACATTACAAAGGAAGAAATAAAAATTACATGAAGCTGGAATGGGGAAGTGATAGAAAACAAGTTCAAAAATAAAAGGGTGCTGCAGGCACAGATAAGAGCTTTGTTATGAACAATGATTTGGAAGAAGAGAAATCTTGCAAATCAAGATTTTCTTATGTGCTATGTTCTAATGATATTTTTTTTCTGTGAGGTACTTATGGGCCCAGTACAAGCACCATTCTGTAATTAATAAAGTAAACCAAAAATAAAGAAATACAATGCTGCAGTTGGCTATATGACTACTTTTCTCCTTATCCTATTTTGATTTGCACAGGTTATACTAAATACTAGTAAATTAAACCATACTAGGGTAAGGAATATGGCTACCTATGCTGATCAGATATTACAGTAGTAGCCAATATTGTTTTGGCTGATAGCCATCCTACTCTAGAGAGTGTGTGTTTAGCAAACACAGGCCATTCTATCCCAGTCAGCCCCAGTGCCAGAGAACAGTCCTTGGTACATTCGTGTGGGTATAGACACAGTGCCCATGGTGCAGACAGCTGAAAGCACAGTATTTTTTTCCTTGCTGAAGCTCACTTCAACTATTGCATTAAGACAGTTTACTTAGCTTGCTGTAAATTACTTCCACAGGACTTCTGGGAAAGGTAGAAAAGTTTACTGCTGTGTTGATGGTGTGAAGGTTAGGAAATAATGACTTAAAAGACTAGAAAGGAGGTTTAGGTTAAATATCAGGAATCTGTTTCTAAAGGTAAGCAGAGCAGGAAGATCATATTAGAAAAGACAGGAGAGCCTCTCACCAGAGAGTTTTTTAAATACATTGGATATGCATCTGTCAAGGACAGCTAATCCTGTCCTCAGACAAACAGATGACTTCCACATGTCTATTACACTCTGTGGTCATCCAGTCCATACCTGAATATTTAATAGAAAAGGTAGGGATGTTCCCTCAAATATCCCTTGTGGACCAATAAACCAGGAGAGGATGAAGTGAAGGGGAATAGAGGGTGACCAGGCTCAAAGGCTTTTCTGAAGCTGCTTCTCTTTACTGGCACTTAGCATGTACAACACTCTGCATGACAGACTGCTCGTGAGACCCAGGAGAGCATTTTTTTGTCTGTATATCCAGAGGAGGTATGGATGAAATGGAAGAGTAAAACATTATGTGTTCATATAAATAAATGCTATTAAATGATTTACGGCTGGATGTATGTGGTGTCCTCCGACTACTTGACTTAGCAACCTTAAAATTGTTTTCCATCCTCTTCTTTAATATGATTTCCTAAACTTATTAAGTATTTCATCTTACATAAGAAATCCTCCAAATGCTGTAAATTCTCTTGACCTCTCCAGCTATGATTATTAATTTATCAATACAAAGTTTGTAATTTACAATATAATCAGAGTGGATTTTCTGAACTCATCACCATCACTGGAGACATGCACAGTTGTCCCATGGGTTCCATTCCTGCTTGCTGAAAATCCTGAAACTCAATTTGTAACTCTAAGTTAAAGTCATCTGATGTTTACACATTTCTGTGTTTCTGGTGGGATCCTGTAGTCCATCTCATTACTGTTTTCTTCTCTTGTCCATCTTGTTAGCTCTGGTTTGCTAAATTCTCATATATCAACTCCCTCTGGTCTCATTTTGTCTTTCTCTCTTCTTTCTCTTATTATTGTTACGTTATCTTCTTTTTAATTCTGATGTCGCCCATGATTTTCCCTACTCTCTTTTCCACTTAGGTTCTTTTACCTTTCACATTTCCATTTGTTTCATAAGGGGCATATGTGCAAGGCATGTTTTCCTCCTTTTTATATATGCATGGGAAAAATGTTTTTGTGGTCCTTCCTAGGACTGCCAATATAGTTTGTCACTACATAAAAAGGCTGGTATATCAGTTGGTACTTTGCAAATAGATGAAAATGGTCTTCATAACAGGGGACACTTGAACTGATATGAAAATGTTATTCTTCTAGACCACATTTTTGATCCAGTACTTGAGAAGGTATTCCAACTAAAGCCTGGAATCCCCAAACTGCTATTCATCTGCAGAACAGACATGTTCCATCAACATGGCTTAGTCTCCAGAGAGCTACAGTTGGTCTAATCCAGGTAGGGATTTACTGTGAAGCCAAGGATGAGTCAAAGGGGCAAAGTCCTGTGTGAAGACAACACTACCATCAGGTGTGTTTATGATCATGTGTTGGAGTTGTAGCTGTGCACTGTCCTTGCTTTTCTTTCAAGACCAACTTTGCCTCAAGTTTTAACAAAGGTTTCGCACCTTTTTCTTTCAAAAGACTACAGAGAAAGCATGTTACCTGTGATCCCAGTGTGCAGCAGGGCTCTAGAACAGAAGGGGGATGAAAGCATCCAAAAAACTGGCAAGTGAGCAACAGGATCAGACTCTATGTCAAAACTTAGGTGATACACATCAAAACATCTTGCTGGGCTTAGCCAGCACCTCATTTCACAAAATTTAGGGAATGAGCATCAATTTGTAGAAAAAGTTGAGCCCTGATCTTGTGTGGTGATTCAAAAAGTGACTTAAAATTGAATGCTTCCCTGTCTCATTAATGATCGTGGCCCTGGGAGGAATCTTTCATTTTTCTTTGCATTCTGTCATAACATAAAAGCAACACTTGAAGAAAATCCTTGGGGAAAGCAGTCTACTCTTATTTCTTAAAGATTTGTGCATTCAAACAGAAGCTGGAAAACAAGCACAAGCAATTTTAGTCTGTCATTTTAGATAGTATGTCAAATGTTTATGCTCACATTTCTCAGATGCCTTTATATCATAAAGAAACAGCATTGAGCCAGACAGTGAAAGACATATTAAGCTCACCTGACAACTATCATCTGGCCTCTAACTCTGCCTTTCGGCATCCAATGCAACATAGTAAAAAGATATATGCTGCAATCGTAAAATAGCATTCAACAACAACAAAGTTTTAAACCAAAATTCATCTTTCTCTTTATAAGTTAAACTCATCTTAAATTTCTCAGCCACATTTTTCATCTTACTGTGGCCTGGTGTCCTTCTATGAAACTGTGAGCACCACAACTTAAGGTTTTTGAAAGACCAGCACTCATTATTGAATATGTAGGCTGTGGCAAGAAATACCTTTCTCCCTTTTGAAATGGTTAACAGAACTATTAATAATAAGCTACACTTCCATCTTCAAAACATCTTAACAGTTTCTTTTAAAAGTAAAGGGTTTTTTTAAATGCAATTCAAGGAAACTGCACTGTAAAACTTTCAGATGGTGCAGTTTTGTATTCATCAGTGTTTTCCTCTGATTTCCTCTGCAGATCACCTGTGTAGATTGTCCCTTCAAAACTAACCATGTAAAAGTTGTTCTTTCTGATTCAGATGCAGTTTGTCATTGATTGCAGTGACATAGATCAGCCTTTCTCATTGATTGTTTGACTCACTGGACTTGCCAAGCTAGCATTGATTAGAGAGACTGAACTTCATTCTTTTCTTATATATCATTAACTATATTATTTATGCATTTTAGCGAGATCATTTAGCTCAGACTGTAGAGGTATAATATTAACATACTTGTATGTTAAACAAGAGTGACTATAGTTCAGACCTGAGAGAGCTTCAGTAACTATCTGGACAAGGAAGGAGCACAAGATAATACTTGAAATCCAGACAGAAAGTTCTTCAGGTTGAAATTTCTCTCCTTTCTCCTCCTACAGCAGGTATGGAAATCCTTCCAATAGTGGGAGAATATGAGACATTCCATAACTGTGCTGACTCCGAAAAACGGAAAAGCAGTGTTGAGAAAAGATCTAAAAAATGCAAGTTCCTAAACTTCCCTGCATTATTTGCAGTTTGTTTATCCTTTCTAACTGAGTAATTTTCTGTGTGCATAGGTTCACATCTTAAATACTGAAAATAGAGCATAAGGGGTATGATAATGTGGAGTACTAATCTTCTAAGCAGTGGGGCAGTGGAAAGAGAAACAGAAACAGCCTCAGGTGTCCTGTAAACAAAAAGATGTGTTCAGATTGTAAATGTTAATTTTTGCTGCTGTCCTGTATCAGATCTGTTCAAAATAATTCATGCTCTCTTTTAAGTTATTATCAGCCTCAGAAAGCAGTTTAGAGAGACCAAATAACCTGTGGTTCAAATCTGTATAGCGCTGTTGAGGAGCAGTTCACTGATTATAGCATTTAAAATGTGTTAGGAAAGTCACATTGTGCTTTTATCAGAGAATCCAATGGGAATGCAAATGTAAACATTAATGGCCAATAAATTAATTATGCTTAATAGTGAATTAATAATGAAATGAAGAATCAATTCTTTCTTTCTTTTTTTTTCTTTTTTTTTAGTGAAGACCATCTTAAATCTTTTGTTCCTCCTCTCATTCTGTTTCACAGTTCCCCCCTCTGATCAAGACTTCCTTTGCAGGCACCTGAATGACTAGACTGCTCCATACCTTGAGCAGAGACTCCAAGATTTAGATAAGATCTTAATCTAAGAAAATGTTAGCTCTTCTTTTTTAAGGTTATTTCACATTGCAAGGCTCATAAAAGAGATTTGAATTATACAGTTTAATGACATCTGCTGGGAATACTTCACAGTAGACAAGTTTTCCCTCAGGTTTTTCTTCCATGTTTAGTCTACTTTTCTCCTGACATGTTTCTGATTTCATTGTGTGCAGCATGTCAGTCTCTTCTATCTGCAGAGTAAAGGCAAACTACACGTGAATCACTTGAAAGGAAAATGAGTAGAAAAAAAAATCAATCTATGTAATAAACCAAGAAATTTAAAACCAAGGTGAGAGGGAGACATGAAATCTGAGAGGAGACAGCCTCCTTTCCAGCTTGGCTCTTAATACCTAGTGGTTGCTAGTTCTGCAGGAAGCCCCCTGTGTGAATCTCTGCATTTCAGTGATGTTCCCCTGCATCCCTTTGACTTGTTAAGATTCCTGTGATGTCTGGAAAAGCAAAAGAATCAAAAGATGTGAACATACTAAAGACCTTCTGAGTTGCAGAAACAGATGTCTTGCTTCTGAAGTTCAAGTCTACTGAATCAGGTTTAGTTAAACCCCAAGGCTCAGGTTTCCTTAGCATTTGTGAACAGAGGACACGTGCAATTCTTGCCATCAGTAGACAGCCTTGCTTATAAACTACCAGGATGAACAGGTAATTCTGGAAGTGTCTTCCATTTATGTGTGGTTAGATGGGCTTCTTTTCAGGCCCAGCAATGCTCTGACAGTGATCATGTTGTTCAGGAGTGCCAGGCCCATCCATTATACTCTGCACCCAGTGGTGAGATGTCATACTGTCAACACGCCATTAGCTTATGGGGCAAGTTATATATATTTTTTCTTCTCTCAAAGACAAAAAGAACCCTGAAGCATTCAGGATTTCTGAAACACATGATTGTCCATGACAGCTTCTGGAATTGTAGAAGTTAATAACCAATGTTAAGCAATCAATTTGTCAGTTTCTGGTGGAGTAAATGATAGGAAACCAAAAGTCAGCAGCCACTGGAACATGTTTCTGGAGAAGCAATATTCTTGTGTTGTGGGTATGCTCCTGGTTGTCACCCATAAACTGGGACAGCTGGTTTTGCTCCTTCAGCAACAGTATTGCACCTCTGTCAGCCTTTCAAACCCAGGGCACACAGGCAAGATTCTCTGTTGATTGTGGCAAATAGCATGTGCCTCTGAAAGTGGAATCCATCAACTCTTTTCAATTCCCTCTGGAAAAAAAATCTGCCTCACAGTGTTTCTTGATTCTTGACATAATCAGAGCACATCATCCCATCAAAAATGTTTGACAAATTTTATCCACTGAAGGCAAACAGATAATCTATTGAGGAAATCATGTGAACCTGCAGTAAAACTTAATAGTCTATCCTTATAAAGTCATTTTTAGGCACTTTTTCCTCTCTCTCGTTTTGATTTTATTTCTGATTTGCTGGATGAAAAATTTGGTCCTGCAGGGAAGAAGTTGTAGAGAAAACTACACATTTTTCAGCAGATAGCTGTGAGAAAAAGAATTGGATCCCTTTTTAAACTTTTTGCTCTCATCTAATTCATCTTGTCAGATGTAAAAGGAAAATGTACATTACAAGCCTTCATCTCAGCTGGATGTTTGTCACTCACTTCTCTTGCTGTTAAAAACACTGATTGTTGTTTTTGTTTTTTTCTAAGGGGATGTTGCTACCGACACCCTGTGTGTTTAGGAACTCAGTCCCCTGACCTTCACCCTTCTTGATACTATTGCACTAGCATATCTAGGTAGGGTAAAAACCATTGGTAAAACTATATAATAATTTTGAAATTTCATTCTAAACCATCATTCTAAGTGTTGCTGTTATCCATCCTGTCCTCCTGCCAGGGACGCACAGAGAAGATATCCTTCCTTCAGGACAGGAGCAAGCTCTAATCATGTTACCAATGGCATTTCCCTGGATGGCCTTGAGGAGAAAGCTCTGTGTTCATGAGCTGCTCACTTCACTCCTGAAGTAAACTCACTTTTATGTACTGTATCTTCAAGAGCCAAAGTCAATACCAAAATGCATTTTCCTTTTGATTCAGTGCCATTCATTCTGTAGACAAGATATATTATTGTGGTTGAGATCATCAGCTTAAGAGAAACCAATTAAGAAACAGAGGTATTCCAGGTACATATTTAGCCCTAGCCCTTTCACAGCAGTACAGAATCATGTTTTCAGTGGATCATACACAGGTTTTGTACAAAAACAGTTTAGATAAACCAACTAAAACATTTTCCAGCCTTGCCATGCCTGCTCTCGAACTTTCCCAGCTGGCATCAATGCTCAATATCTCTCAGCATGCAGAATTCAGCTTTTCTTATTTCATTGACATTAGGATGTAAAATCCTGATGTGTCTCTCTGCATTTTAGTTAAAAGAGAACAGCTGAAATGAAAGAAAGTAAGAAATATCTGATTAGAAAATAATATAACAATGAATTAATGAAAGTCATGTCCTTTGCCCAAGGAGCCTCTCATTATCCCTGTCTTTTTAGCTTTGGAGTTTGAGACAGAGCACTATGTTTAATTATTTACTGGTTGCTATAGTGGTGTTAAATGAACCTTTGAGACTGTCACGTGGTGGGTAGAGCTGTCACCTCACAAATACTAAAGCAGATCTGCAGCAATTTAAATTTCCACAGACTCAAGAAACCCCATATCCCCATTTTCAGAAGGCAGACAAGAAGGGGAGGAAATCAAACTCTACACTCTGCATCTCACGACCTAGGAAGCTCTCAGAAAGTCATCACCTTCCCTTAGAACTGTCCTGTTTCTCTTTTCCTGCTCCCTGCCATTTCACATTACTTCAGTGCATAAAAATTAGTTTGCAGGTTTTCAGATGCTGAGGTTGTTAACTAAGTGAATATCTCCATATCCAGACAAGTTCAATCTATATAAAGAGCACAATGATGCATATTACAGATGCATTGCATTATGCAGAACTCCAATTTATTTCATGAGATATATAACAAATGAGCAAATATATTTTGATGCCACAGCTATGAACACTGCAGTGTTACAAGTAAACAATTCAACATGATTGATTGAGTTGAAAACCATTATTTGTGAAGTGTGAGTTCATGAGTTAGCAAAGTAAAGTATTTTGGGCCCTCAGATGAGAATTTCATGAATGTATATAAAAATTTTATTGAAGGGGAAAAGAGATGACCAAAACAAAAAAATGGAGGAAAGTATGCAAACTGATATACTCTAGGAGAAAAGCCATGACTTGTTTGCACCAAAGAAGTCTGTGGTGTCAGCTAAGAAGCTACAAATGGATTTCATTTAGTATTGTTCTCCTTCACAAAACTGACCACTTTATCTTTTCCTATCTTATAGAAAATACTTCAATAAAACATTTGCTTATACCGCTTTTCCAAAGAAATACAGTGTGAGGAATTTGTCTAGACGAAATATTAAGACTCTGGACTTGCTCTCCATCCCCTTCAGGGGGAGGGAAGGAATAAGGAGGGAAAGAATATAAAAATATAAAAGATCCATAAAAGTGGGACTACAGATGGGATACTCATTCAAAAATACTGCCTGGCAGTCATCGAGTCAACAAGAAGAGGTACCTGCAAAATGAAAAAAATAGATTTTCCTAGGAGCTGCATTTTTAATATTGCATCCTGAGTGTTTCAGGTACCCATTACGTTCATGCAAGTCTTGAAACACAACAGAGTCTCTGTGACTGAAGATGACTGTATAATAACCATAAAGGATGTAATCAGAGTAAGAGTGACAAGGACAGGCACAATTCAGCTGCTCTACATCAGGATACAGAACTTGTGCACTGGGGACCTGTCCCAGATGCACGGAAGCTATTAAATGCAGGGCTGGGAAGATGAGGGAGAACCCTGTACTCCTGACGTAAGGAAAAATGAATTCATGCCCTGAAATATTTTCCCTTGATAAAAATTTTCATACCTACTGTGGAGAGAAAAAAATCTGTAGGGTTGCCAGCAACTTGTCCTGTCACTGTGGTGCTGATTTTATTTATGAGTGCTCTAATAGGTCTTGTTTGCTTCTGCTTCAGTGAATAAAGCTCTATAAGAGATCAGGCAAAAGGAAGAGAAACACTGGGTAGGTATAAGCAAATAGCTGATAGGCAGCATCTGACATTTCCTACTCAGCTTTTGCATAACCTGCAATATACTGTTCTGGTAGTTTGAGCACTCAAACAAACCCCTAAATTAAAATCCATCCTGAGTAACATAATCAGTGCAATTAAAGCAGTGAACTATGGAGTAAACAATATCCTTAACTCACCCTTTTGGGATGCAGTGAGCTGGAGCTTCTGTGGAATAGGGCATGGCTTGCATTGTTCCAGCATCCAGAGAGGTTGTCTGTCATCAGTCTTGCATAGAATGAGATGAATCAACTCTAATTTTCTGTCAAGATCTTCATCTTATAGATCTACCAATAAGCAAATCTACAATTTATGGGAATGGATTTACTGATAGTTTTCAAGAAATTTACACTAGTTTTTAATAAGAAAACTGCTTAAAAGGCTTTAAAACTATGATCTCAGGCAAAGGGAAACAAAGATGAAAAAATATTAAAGACAGTCTGAAATATTTCTGCTTCCAAAGTCTGAAGTTGCCTGTGAGTGTAAATCACACAAGTGACACTAAAGAATTCTGCTTTAGGAAGTAACTTAATTCCTTTTCCCAGGTTAAAGAGCAACATTTACTTTTTCTGTATATATAAAATTTCTCACATATAATCATAGATTTTTTTAATATGTGGTCTACCTTTAACATAAAACAAACTCACCCATTTTTCAGTAGTTCTTCACTGTTTCCTTTTTATATGACCATCAGAAATGAATGAATATTAAGACAATTACAGATTTCTGGTATATAAATTTCTTTTAAATTCACAGATTTAAAATCCTTTAGGAACCATTTCACAATCCAAGTCTAACTGATGATATTTATGGTTATGTCTCAGAACCAGCTAAATCATTAGAGCACTATTCTTTTATCCTGCAGATGACCTTTTATTTTCAAAATATAGAATACAATGAATAACTCTGATAAATGATCTGTGGTTAGGAAGGACTGTCTTGCTTCCCTGAAATCCTTGCAGTGTATTCTGGTTCATTAAAGACATCCCAGAAACTGTAAGTAATGCCAAAATATTGTGTATTATATTTCAGCCTTCAGTGACAGTGAAACAATTCTAAGCTGACATAAATAACCTCAAAACTGCATAAAATAATTTTGAAGCAAAAATGTTTTGGTAAAAAATCTAAAGTTCATACCAAATTCTCTTGCCTTTACAGGAAGTTCAGAGGCAACAGAAACCTCTTCAAGTTTTTTTCTTGATTTATTTCCCTTAGAGTCAAGTTATTTTTAATTTCATTTATAATATTCCTTTAGATAATCAATAGATTTGATTTAGACTGACAAGTTGGCTTTCTATAAAGAGATCTTCAGGAGAGAGTCAATTATGGCATTGGAGACTCCTGAAGAGAACTAATCTGTAAGCAATCTAATCACTGCCATCATTTATCAGCCAGCATTGCACTAGCTGGTACTTTTTGTGATACAGGTGAGTAGATCAAGACTTTTGAATGAAGAATTAAACTCCTTATAACGTAAGAAAATCAAGTTTTTTCAGCGTAAACCCCCCAAACGCAGCTCTTCTCAAAGACATGTTTACGGGGATTGATTCCCCAACCTCCCGTGGATCCATTTTCCCCAGGCAGAATGAAGCACTGCAAGTATAAAATGTTACTGCTCTTATTTGCACACTGCCTGAGCAGTGAGAGCCCCCAGCAGCAGGCTCTCTGGCCCCTTCAGCAGCACATTGGAGGTAATGAATTGCTTCCTGCATCACATTAGTGGAGGTGTTCTCATACTGAAAACCTTTAGGTGAAGTTATTATTGCTGTCGTATTCTGACAGTGCATCCACATATTCCTGAAGAGCAGAGAGGTAATGAAGACACTCGGTTAACAGCACCCAATGTCTCTTTGGTGCACCGGGAAGGTGGCACTGCTCATCTTAAACACTGGTTTGCTGCATCCAGATGTTGTGCTGGGGTGAATCGGGAATGTAAGTGTTCATAAAACTTGACAAAGAAGTGTAACTTCCCTCTCTTCCTATTATTTGCCCCTGCAGTCGTGTTGGGATCATGTTGCAGGGTCCTGGACACACTGCTGTGTTGTCCTGGCTGTTCAGACTGTCACTGCCTTGGCCCAGGGCAGGAGTGGGGACACACACACGCAGGGTTGGGGCTGTAAGACATCTTTGTGGGGTTTCATCCACTCGCATGGAGGCAGGAGTATCCTTCATGGTATCCAAACCACCTAAGCCAGGGCTGGTCTGCCAGGCAGAGACCTTCAGAAATAAAACAGATCCCTTGTCACTGCCACTAACATAACTCAAAGTGCCTCATTAGCAGACAAATGCCTATTCTCCCTTGTTAGGATGTAATGTGGCTCTTCTGATACAAGGTGCTTGGGTTTTGGAAAACTTTTCTTTGATATTTCTAGAGTAAAAGAAGACTGCTCAATCAAATTACTTGCAAGGAGAAAAGCCAGTTAAAAGAAGGATTGCACAGTCTGTCTTAAATAATTTGATTTATGGATTGACTCTCTTCATAAATATTCACTCCTGATTCCTTTATTTTCTTAATTTACTTTTTTTTTCTGGCTGTTGTGAATCCAAATTTAAATTCACCCATGGTGTACAAATGTGGATATCCTTCCCTTTGAAAGTATAAAAAGACAGTAAATGCCATGGCAATCCATTGCATTCTGGATGTGTCACATGATGGAGTGAATGGATTTCTCTGGTTAGAAAACAACTTCATAAATGAGAAGTCTGATTTTTCTGAAATGTAGGACTGCTTTGTTTTAACACTTTCAACATTCTAAGGGTCATGAAATTAAGGAACAACATTTTGTTCTTCTACGGCAGCCAGAATTTACAACAGGGCAATATCCTGATAATGTCCATTGCTGCAACCTCAGTGCTGTGACAGAGTGTTTGTGCTGTGCTCTGTGGGATCTTGATGAGGTTGCACAAAAGACTTTGCTTCCTCCTGTTGTCTTGTGCACTGAGGCAGGGCAGATATATTGGTGCAGTTGAGTCCTGGCACAGCAGCTCATTGAGGGGGTAGAGAAGGACAAAAATATGGCACCTTCTCCTCTGTATGGCAAGAAATCTTGATGGAGTCACAGGGAAACAAGTGTGTCCTTTCAGAGGTTACTGGAAAGGACTTATCATCATTTCATGAATGTTTTGGAGGCATGAAGTCCTCTCCATTTTTATAGTTGGTCTGTTTCTTTGGATTGCATGGCAGGAGGAGGATTAGTATCTACCTTATGTTATCTGTGTGTGCTGTAGAAAAGGTCCTCCCTTTGGAGATCCCTGGGCTTTAGGACAGCATATCTATCTCTGAGAACTCCCAAATGTAAAATATCAAGGAGGATGGACAGATTTCTCAGTCTTCAACTTTTACAGGAAATTGTAATTACTTCAGGGTTTTGTTTTGTTTGTTTTGACTGGGAATAAGGGCCTTACTTTTTTTTTTTTTTTTTTTTTTTTTTTTTTTTTTTTTTTTTTTTTTTTTTTTTTTTTAAACAGTGAAGGAAATCCAGCAATGATTTCACTTGGAATGGTTGTTTTCCCCCAGGACTACATGGTAACTGTGTATATATTGGCTGTGCTCTAAGATGAATGTATTTCTTCTGAAGTTGAAAATATAAAGCTTTGGCTTCTGGAAAGATTTGACATTTTAAATTCATCTGTTTCCTTTTCTGCATCCTTATCATAAACACTGTGGGATCAAGAGATTTCTAGAAGTAGTCTTTTGTGAAAATGCTCATAACAGAAATGGGTTCTCACCACAGATGTAATAAAAAAACCTAAAAGATAATAATTAACAGGGACTGCTTTTTCTGAAAGTTCCTTTTGCCAACTAGGGCAGTGCAGTCCTTCCTACAGTGGATATAGAAGCAGAGATTTATTCAGCTAGAGCACTGGGCTATGAGACTGTAAATCTAAGGTCTATTCCCAGCTCTGTCGCAGAGTCTGACTTTGCTACCTAAGGCAAGTCACAGACTCTGTACCCCAGTGCTAACCTGAAAAATGGCACTTACATCATGTGCAGTTTTCTGCACCCATGCTGAAACTGAATTATCTGAGATTGTAGGATACATTTCAGATTCTTGGGTTGATGGGGGTTGAATGGAGTGACAGGGTGGATATTATTTTTCATACATAAAAATGTGGGGAAAGTCAATTACTTGTCTCCAGTGAATGGACAAGGTAAAGATGTTATAAATAGTTTCTTTCTCTGGTGTGTGAATGCACACACTTGAGATGCCTGTAGACTTATTTTAACTGACTGACCAAAAGTCAGTGAAAAGTATGGATGTCGGTGAATACATGACTGCAGGAGCAAGCTCTTGCACTGATCATTTTCCAATAGCTAATAACCAATTCACATGTGATACTATCCGTTGCAAAGATGCTAGTAGGAGAAAGCAGGAAGAGTATAAATCTTATCCTAACATCAATCTAAAATGATGAGTTTACAAGAGGAAAATGACAGAGATGTGATAGGCAGAATAAGACTGCTGTACTGACCATTAACTGTATGGTAAAGTACTTTAATTTGGCTCTGCTTACCCTGCCAGTGATCTTATTTTGCATCATGCAGGCAGGTGTAGAAGAGACTTGTTTGCTAATTAGTGTTATGATTTGAGATGCACAGCTGTAATGAAGCATGAAATGACAGTCACAAGGGATATTCTTGCAACCCTTGTACGTCAGCCTGATGAGATGGCTGCATTTTGTCAATAGCAGCAGGTAGAAAGTCCCAGAAGAAAAATACTAGATCAAGTGAGAAGGGGTTATTTAATAGAGGGCAATTAAAGAGACTGATAGTCCTAATTACACATGCAGGTGCAGAAACTAGTTAGGGTTTTAGTACTGTGGTGACAAGAGTTATAGTCTATTAGGTTCTGACTGTTAAGCATGCTGCAAAGGGAACATGTTAATTGAGAGCATCAAAGGGCATTAGAAAATCCTCGCCAGACAACAGCAACAGTGAGAACCTCACCAGTCAGGTCTGCTGTTGTTTAGTGGACTGCTTCACAGAAGTGCTGGAGTAAGCCCAGGAGAAGCTGTGGAGCCACTGCATCACAAACATGTCACGGTGAAACACAGTACACAAGCACTTTGAGGCGTTGTGGTAACATGTCCAAAGTGACTGACTGCTGCATGGGTATCTTTTTCATTATATTCCATTTCAGGTAGGAATTTTCAAGGACTTTTTGGAGTCAGATTGGGCAGAACAAATTCTGTTAGTGTAAAAACCCACAGAGAGCAAAGAAGTCTTTTCCACTGTGTCCATAAAACACTTCCAGGGAGTGTTTTGTGATGCTTTTGCCTTGGCTATATCATACCTTTGTATCAGGCGAGACTTGACACATGCTGGCTCTTCTGCACTCTGTGTCACTCCTGTTTACATGCTAGGGAAACAGGGGGATATGTCCCACATGAGAGCCCCGTTTGACCATGATGACCCAAGGGGATGAAAATCTGTGGACTAATCATCACAATAATTGGTAGGTGTAGTCAAAATCTGCTTTTAGAAAGAGCACAGTGAAACAGCACAGAAGGGAGCATGGGCCCAGGTTACAGGTAGTGGTTACCTTGAAGTGTATCTGTATCAGTACATTTTTGTTACTTCATAAAACAGTATTTTGAAATCAGTCTTTCTCATCAAGCATATTTAACTGCTTTGATGGAAAATAATCTCTAAGTTATCTATTATTCTTGTATGCATAGACTTCCTAACAGTGCAAGACACTGAAATTCATAGTCTGAGCCATGAAAAAAATTCATGTTATGCAGTGAAATGATTGTTTCTGACTTGAGAACTTCACATTCACTTATACTTGTTCTAAAACACTCCCCCCCTCTCTGGTCTTCCTCCAGATTTTGAAATGGCTTTACCAAGTCTGATCTCCAACATGGAAGTTATTTCCTCCTGACTGTCAGTTGATTCAGTTGTGCCTGATACCATCACTGTTAACCTTGTCTCCTTTGAGTCCCACCTGCAGCTGAAAGCCATGTCAGAACAGTTTATTCCAGTTCATTAAAAGCCATCTTTGTTTTTTCCTTTCTCAATTCCTTCAGTCATGAGTAATTTTACAGTCCATTTCTAAGATAGTGTTTCATTAATAACATCATAGGATGGGATTTGTTAAACTCTCTGTAATCACGCATGATGCATGCCATATTTGGTTTTTCTGTGTGAGATCTCCTTCTGGAAATAACAGGAGAAATATTACTGTGTTCTTATTCTGTGAAAAATCAGGAGGGTGGCATCAATTTGTTTGCAAAATGCTTTAAAACATTTTTAATAAAAGAAAAAGGGTTTTCAATTCTTGATTAATATTTGCCAATTGCCATAGGAAATCACTACAGTGGTTTAGAGTGTTCTTCCACTCACCATCTCTCTCCTGCTGACTCTGAACTTGTTGGACTACCTCTGTTCAGGGCAAATTGCTATACCTAGCTGTATTTTAATCACAGGACATTATAACAGATGTTTTTTAAGTCCTATCTTTTATTTTGCTTAAAATAAGTATGATTAAAACAATCAAACTGCATTTTTTTAAATCCTTTTCACTACTACAGTTCTTAAAACCAGTGTAAATTCAAACTTAATTCTATTTGTTTACTTTTAGTTTGTACCTGGAGCACTTTATTCCTGATCATAACTACAAAAAAATGAAAGATGCAAGACTTGGCAGCTCCCTTCATTCAACTTTGTGAAGTTTGTGTCAACCCATTTTTCCAGCCTTTCAGAGGGTCTTTCAATAGCAGGGCACTCGTATGCTCTGTCTAATGTTCTGCCCAGTGTAGTGCTGTCTGCAGAGCTGCTGAGGGTGAACTCTTCCCCATCATAGAATCATTTTCCTTGGAGGGGGAAAGTAGGTTTGTATACTGATAAAAGATATGTTCCACTCAGGTTTGGGTCTTGGTCACGGCCTTGGCAGAAATTCCTTTATAAGGTATTTGTGTAGACTGAGCGTCCATCAGTGAACTGATTCAAAGCAGGGGTGAATTAACCCCTTTTCCTGAGGCCAATCTCAATTTCCACTGTGGCTTTGGATGTCAGAACTCAGAAAATTTTCACGAAAAATGAAGAAAACTTCTTTTCAAAAAATGCTCCAGTGCTTAGTGGGCAAATTTAGATTCAAACCATGGTGCAGGCTGTGCTACAGCTGAGATGTCCAGGGTCTGCTGGTGCCTCTTTCCTTTGGAATTTTTCCATCATGAGTAGTCGAAATGCACTCCTTGGAAGAAAAAACCTGAATATGCTCACAGTGCTCCATGTAGTGGGAGAGAGTCCTCAGCAGAAGGTGCTTCAATTTATCAATCAACAGTTTTGCACCAAATTGATAAATTCAGCCTATGTTTTGTGGAAATTCTAAACAAATCATGGTAGTACTGAAAAGCCAATGACTTAGACTGCAACATATTAGAGCAGAGATATGAAATAAATACAGAATACGTGCTCTATTTCTCTGCTTAGCTCAGAAGCAACAATAATGAAGGGACATTTAAAAAGTTAAGGGAGATTTATGAGTTTGCTAGCCTTTGCTGTTTTTCTGAATTTTTTTGAAACCAGTTGATAAAATCTCCCTTATTCTGTTTTTTCCAGCCAAAATAGAAGAATATTTTTTTCAAAGATACATATCTTCATTTGTTTTGAGCAAAACGGGAGAAATTATGGTCAATATACATGATCACACAGCTGAGGATAATGGCTGAAAAGTAAAACGTCTTTATTTATAGATTTTTCTACCTTTTTTGTTTGTTTGTTTGTTTTTGTTTGTTTGTTTTGGTGTTTTTGTTTTTGTTTTTTTTTTGTTTTGTTTTGTTTTGTTTTGTTTTGTTTTTTAATTATTATTATTTTTATTTTTTTCCTAGATATACTGTTCAGAGGCTTTGTACACTATTGTTTGTGTAGCACAGGTGGAATTAAGTGATGCATCACTTATGGTCAAAATATAATTACAAAGTTTTATGCATTGGAATTATTCACAAATCCAGACATTGATCTGTATTCAGCTGGAGAAGCATGAAGACTGAGAGGGAATGCCAGTGGAGCTACAAGTCAAAGAAATCTATTCCCTGTGACATTAGAAATATTTTTCTTCTATGTACTCATTCCCTTTACTATAAAAAGTCTATAAAATACTATCTTTGGAGAAAAAAGAAAATTATTAATTTTTATTTCCATAATTTGAAAATACAGTGTATCACCTTAACATATAATTCCACACATATGATACCGCACATGTTTTCAATAACCTACCTTCTAATGCATGTATGTAACAGGTACATGAGTAATTTATTTTTATTTGATAGTAATAATATAATTACTATGAATAGTTCAAAGAAATGGTTTGAAGGATTAAAAGAAAAACAAACAAACAAACAGATGGACATGTAGGTGATTAGTGAGTTGCTAAGGTAGGAAAACTCGGTGACCAGACACAGTTATTCAGGAATATTTCCTACGACCTCACTCAGCAGTTAATTTTATTCCTCTGGCATTAACAGTCATACCACCCTTCCCTGCATCCCATACCATCATTCTCTCTTGATGGAATTCTGTCCAAGACCTTCATTTCCTTAAAAAAATTAGAAACTACAGTTTTCAAAACCATTCATTTCAGTATGTTCATGCCAGATAATAAGAATCCCACCATAGTTAATATGTCCCTGATAAATCTCCTTGAGATGTAGTGGGATTCTGAACTGTTTTTATGTGTCCTACAGAGTGAGTGGTATGAACTGCCTCTTTCCCCCCTATTTACTATAATTTCAGTTTTCTGTTCTTTTTCTCTGGTGTACCATATTAACTACACTTTTCCATTTCAAGCAACAGTCTCTTTGCTTCCCAAACCATTGACATCTAGTTTCTGAGGAAGTATTTGGGGGTGCGTCACTGTACCTTTGTGCTGCTACTGTGCTCTTTACATTGGTCTGTGCTATTCATTTATGCTGAATAAAGGATATGGAGTTACATGGATTTTTGGTCTCACCCAATACATATAGTTGTTTCTAAGTTTACTGATGCTTATTTTTCCTTTACTTTCTGTGTTTGGTTTGTTTTGGTTTTTTTTAACTTATTTTTTTTACATTACACAAGGCAGAAAAAGATGTGTGACATTTTGCCATTATGTCAACATATTTCATTTCCTGGGGAAAAAAATAAAAGACAAAAAAAAGGACAACATTTTAATAATTCGATCCCCTTTGCAAAGACACTGCTCCCAGTAGCTTAGGACAGAATCCAAGTTACCATTGCTAATTATATCACCCTTCATTTCTTCCCTTCATGAATTCTATGAGATGAACATTTTCAACATTGCCACAAATGTCCTACATCATTTCCACCTTACCATCCTCTAGCTGCTCTATCATCCTCCACCTTGGCTGCACCTTGACAGTGGCAGCATCCTACGATCTGTGTGACCTTTGAAGAGGGCATTTTTTAAATTGTCGTACTCCTCTCCCTTAAATAAAGCACATCTGAAAACTCATTTATTTGACGGTAATTAAGGAAACCAGTTGAGTTTATTACTTATTTTATAATAAAATATATATGGCAGATGAGATAAAATGTTGTAGGGAAAACTTTAAAACTGAGCATGGAGATTGCTAGGAAGAAATGGGGGATACACAAGAAACAGCTTTATCTACAGAAACTCATGTGAGGAACAGATGTGCAATTAATGCATTACACATGTTCATTCTTGCATGAGTGTTTGTTGCTGATTAAGACCAAAGATGCAGGCAGCATCTCTGTGTAACAGGACAAGATACAAATCCTATATAGGACAGGTGTAGTTAACTGTCCTTTCTTTCCAACATACCAGTAGTGATCAAGTAGGAGATAGAAGTGGTATAAATTTGCATTTCACCTTGCAGTCACTCTAGAAAGCTGAATAGGAAAACTGATTACAAAAATCGGGAATGGGTTTAGAATGTTAATCCCTTTCATTTTCCCTCTCCATACATATGTGTAAAACATGAAGCTTCCTGCCTTCTCCCTCAGTCTCCCCAGCCCTTGGATTACCCTTTTACTCCTCTTCCTTTGCTCAAGTTCTGGCTCACTTTAGTTTCAAGTGCACTTCTGCAGATCCATAAATACAAAGAAATGTAAAGTTTTCTGGAAAATGAGTTTAGTTTAATATTTGCTTTAGTGTTTCTGTTTTATAAGGTCCCTGTTCCTAAGAATCAAGATGCCGCTTTTCACACCCTTCAATGATTTCAGGTTCAACATTGTAGCTTAAAATGGATGACTTCTGCCTGTAACTCTCTAAGAAGTTCCCCTTCTGCCTTAGTTTTCTATTCTAAAATATCATTTGAAAGTGCTTCCGTGGTGTTAAAGAGTTGTTGTGCTCTATTACACACGTGTGTGTTTCAGTGACTAAGTGATGCACATATATATGTGTATATGACCATGTGTATGTATCTGTGAATAGTGTACAAGTACAGAATGAACATAGAAATGCATTTATTGCTTTGTATAAAGATACTGCAAATGTATAACTGTTTGTGGCATTTTCTTTTCCTGTAAAATTTTGGCAATATTTGAACAAATCACTTTTGCAAACAAATGAAAATCACATCTGTAATTTTCCATTGGTGTGGCATTAAATATAAGTTTAAATTCTTTCCTCTCCAGGATGGTTCAGCATTCCCAGGAAGGACTGAAAGATGAGAGCAATGTGCAGAGCAGTAAAGAAATGCTGTGGGAGTGGATAAATCTCCATGACCCTGGACAAGTTCCAGCTACTGCCCTGTAATGTGCTCCAGCAGCTGCTGGCACAGCTATCCTTTGCTCCTTGAAAGTCACCTACCATAATCCTGATTTCACAGTACCACTCCGTGCAGGCAGTTGCTGAAGAAGCTTATGTGTTGGATATTCAGGTTGGATATAACCAGCCTGAGTTGCCTATTTCCGTGGCTGTTTGCATGGCAGGAAAAAATGTATGTAACCCATAGGCAGAAACACAGAGAACTTGAAACACAGATAGCAAAGTTCAGGGGAGAAAGGATGAAAATCAAGTAGGGTAGTTTTTAATAAACAAACAGAAAAAAAAAAAAAAAGAAACAACAAAAGGAAAATGAACACTGAACCACAGCAACAACCAAGACAAAAACCCAGAGACAATAAAAAAGAGAGAAAACACAAATAAGGAATGTTGCAATTTTCTCAGCAATTGAGATACAGGATATCTGTAGGTCAGCTAACTTTTTTAAGTGCCTCAAATGAAGCAATAGTACAGTAAGTTTCCCTTTTTGACCCTTCTTATAGGACACTGTTCATTAATTTAAATTAAACCTCCCAAAGTAAGTACCATCCCCTGGTCTATTGCCAGATTGTCTCACAGGAATTCGCTCTGTCAGCTGAGCACTTTCTCTGAGGCTTTCCTTTTCTAATGTTATCTGCCAATTAGTCCCTCTCTGTCTTCTAGTGCAATGGGGTTAACTGCTCCCTACAAATCAGAAAGCCTCCCTGTTGCAGATCATCAGTGTGGCAACCCAGCAACAGCATTCATTTTGAGATCCACCAAAAAATTGGTAAGACCACACAGTGGCCAAAAGAGCTGGTGGGGTTTGCTCTACATACCACATTTGGGTCTTCCCTCCCCCCACCTTACCCCATAGTAATTTTAAATGTTTTTGCTTAGAAGATGAAGAACTAAAGAATGGAATTTCATCTTAACATAAAGAAGCTGGAATTTAAAAACCTCCAGGAGTATGTCTGTAAAAAGGGACTAATAGAAATAAATACCAGATATATTTTAGATAATATTTTCTGGGATTTTTAGGGGGCTGTGTGTTTTGTTTTTGATTCGTTTTGGGGATTTTTTAACTGTCCAACACTTCCTGTATTGCCAGTCAGTAAGGAAAGGAAGATGGACAGTTTCCAAGCTACTAACTGGAAGAAACTTGAGATTCCTGAAGGGAGGAGGGAGGTGACCTTGAAGTGCAACTATTGCCTGTGGTAAGCAGAGTTTAACAGGGAGAAAATTCTCATACCATAACAGAATATATATTTATTTCTCAAGGTTTATTTCCTGAAAAGTAAATTGTTTAGATAATTTACTCATTTCTTTTACTGATAGTCCATAAAATTATGGTGAAGCTAAAAAACACTGCATTGGAAAAGTAAATAAAAAAGCTGAAAAGATGGATGATTTCACATATTTGTGTACTAGTTTTGTAAGGGTTTTTTTTTTCCTGAAAAGGAGTTTAATGGGATTTCTGAATATGTGAAGAACTTGTAGGATTTGAGCCTTTCATATAACATGAAAGAAATTATAAATATTACAAAAATAACTAAATTTTGCGCTTTGAAGTATGAACTGCTCTGCTCAGCTGTCAATGTTCTTTCTTTTCATTTTGCACAGCAATCAGCCAAGGTTTTTTTTTTTTTAAAGAATTCTTATATCTTTTTTCAGTATTTTTGTCAACCTGCTGTGATTTCTGGAGAAAGAATTTAGAGAAAAGTGTTTTTTAGAAACATCTTGATCATTCTTTAGCAGAAGTAATTATGCCAGAGTTAAGTGGAACAAATATGGAGAGCTGTAATCTTCAGGTTTTGGAAACACAAAGCATAAAATATTTTCTTCTCTGCTTTTGTGACAATACTCTGGAAAACAGAGTAGATATATCTTTAAGTTCCACAGAAATATAGTTTAAGTCCAGGCAGTGCAGTATTGCAAAAGATGTTTCAAAGTGGTTGCACTTAATTTATGTGACAACAAGGATTCTGCAACAGCTGGACACCATTTTTCAGCCAAATCTCTTTAAGGCGACACTTTATGTTTAAGGACAATGAAGAAAGTAGGCTAAACTACTTTGATTCAAGATGATACAAAGTTATCTTGGAAAATAAAGGTCTAATCTGCTCTAGTGAGTAAACCTTGATAATTTATTTAGCAGATGAAATAGGTTTAAATGGATTTAAAGTTATCTCCTCTAACAGCAAAATATATTAGGGTATTTTTTTAAACTATATATTATTCCTATATACTTCTTAATATATCACAGACAAAAAAGAAGTCACCAAAAAGATAAAAAAACTGCAACTGCAGATTAATGCTTTCCTTTCTTTTTGTTGAGGCCTGATTCATATCAACTTTGTTTGACAGACATGCTGCACTTCTTGTGCAGTGCGATGCCTTTCGGAACCGTGAGGAGATCCACAAACCCATTAATCATGTTGGTCCAAAATACCCACATTACAAACAACATTTTTTTATCGTTTTGCTTTTCCTACTTATCTTAGCCAAAGACTAGCACTGCATCATGCCATTCTGCTGACCATATTCCTTAAGTGCCTGTTTACATATTGTCCTTCATAATACTCTCAAAAAAGAAGAAATTACTTTCAAATGTTGCTCTGGAAATTTGCCTTTTGAAGTTTAGAATGACTTTCAACTGGTATCTGTATTTTACACTTGCATTGAATATCCAAGTATAAGGAATCCTCCAGGTACAGAGGATGCTTATAGGAACCACAGATGAAACCTGTCCTGAGTAAATTTGGAGAAGAGAAGGGCTCTCAGAGGCATCTTGTTTTGTCAGAATAGAGATTACCATCGACCGAGAATAGATTTTTTGTTCCCTGTGCCTTCTCACTAGAAGCATATTGACACAGATGATGCTTTTAGCTTACTATAGACTCTAAACTGATACCCTTAATGTTTGTTCATTGATGGGTGGATGAACGAGCAGGTGATTTTGTATTAATATGTTGATTTGATTGCTGTCTTTATGTTATTTGGGAATATTTTTCCTTTCTCCCATTTTACTTAAGGTGATCATTTCACACATAGTGTTTCATGCCTCAGCTGAAGCTGCTACATTTCTTTAGTAGCTTTCATCAGTGCTGCATGTGCCTTGCAGTTTTAATCCATAGGAATGGGACACAACCACTTGTTAAAGAAACAGCAGTGCAAAACATGGAGCAACCAGGTGAATTCTGGATTACATTTAGTTTAATATTCTGCAATATTCAAAAGGTCACACTGAATGACCATAGAAGCTCCTTCTGGTCACCTTTCCCTTAAACATTCACTGTTGGGAGGTTTTGCTTCAATGAGCACCATTTTCCCTTCATTTCACCTGCCAGAAAGTCAGGCATGGTGAGCTCTGCCGGTAAAGTGCCAGCCACTCTTAAGCCAACTAAGGCACAGAAAACTCCTATTATAAATATTTACTCATTTGTGGCAAGTTATGTTTTGTAAAGGGAAGGTGAAGGAACTTTGTAGGCAGAAAGGGCTAAACATGGAATAAAGGCTGGCAAGAAACCCACAAGGCAATGTTTTTGTAGTCATGCCCTTTGCTGTTATCAGGCCTAGAAAGGCCAAGTCTGATAAGATTTTGTCTTACCTGTCTTCCCCAGGGAAAAGAAACACTCACAGTTTAGCCCTGCTCCTGTAAGTGGATCACCTTTTACTCAGAAAGTAGCAAATGACTCATGCCTCTAAACCAGACCTAAGTTTATAAGTACTATATGCTTACCCTGAAGGGCTTTGTGTAAACTTTTCCAGAGCAAGAGGAGAAGGCAGAGATTCTCTTTCAGTATCTCTCTCTCCATGGTGACAGCTCCCCAGACTGTGGCCTCTTTCCCATGCACCACCCTGGCCTCACGATTATTCGGTTTCAGCTGCTCTTTCAGCATTCTATTCAACATTTCTTTCACTTATTATTCAGTTCAGTTGAGTTCAGCATTTGTCCTTGATTCACAACCCAAACAGACTTTTAGGTAGTCTTACAGGATATCCTTAGATAAGTAATCTATTGAGCTACTTTATGATAGACAGATTTTGAATAGATTAAAAGATAGATAAAGATAGGTATGGATATTAATAGATACGCACCAGTTTCCATTGTGCAATTCTATAAATACTTAAGGGAAAGAAGAGATAATTAAATACACTATCATGTCATGTCTGATATTCCAATGAAATATTTCAGCCGGGAACCATCTTCCTAGATCTCTTATTCAAATAGAAACCAACAAATTATAGTAAGCAGACTGTCAGAAAAGGTCACTGCTCTGGTATTTTAAGATGATTTCACTTGATGGTAGTCAAGACAATACCATTAGTGGAACTAACTATTTATGTATTTATCTTATTTTGGGATGTCTATTTAGTTATGTGAGAGTTGGTACCCCATCTGACAATTGCTAAAGGTGTATTATAAAGTTGAGCCTTGGTGGGACTTTATGTCCCACCCCATAATCAATGTCTGACCCCTCTTCACTGGAGAAACAAACTTAGTTTTGTCCCCCAGGTCCTGTTTGGGTAGCTGTGTGAAACCACTGCTCAGAAAGGTGGTGGACACATCTCTAAAACTCTATGCCGCCAACCAGCCACTTGGCTTGAAGCTGAGACTGAGAAGAGAACAGTTATAAAACAGAGGTCTCATCTTTTTCATGCAATGCTTGAAAGCAACGTTTGACAGCACAGAAAAAAGGAGCAAGGCTGGGTTGGCAGAACAAGCTGTGTGGTTTTCTAAGGAAAGCTGCAGCACTTATTATTCACTTAGGAACAAACTATTTCAAATACTCCGGGGAAAAAAATGAAGGCTTTCTTCAATTCTTTGCCTGAATAAAACAGGCCAAACACAAACACACCGAAGTGAATAGAATCTGTACACTTCAGTTAAAACATTAAAAGCTTCTTGGTGTTTTAGTTTAACAAGTTCTATCCATTATTAGTGAATAGCTTCCAATTCATCATTAGCTTCTTTCTGTTGACTTGAAGAATAGCTCTTTAGAGTTAAATTGTACAAGGAGAACCTGCCCCACTGTTTTTAGGGACAGGATAGAATAATCTGAACAGCAGGGGCAGTGACAGTTCAATTAGCAACACTGGCAACTTCTTTGGGATGGAAACACTGCTAAGACCCAAAGAGCTTGCTGGCACTGAAATGTCTCTTGTGAGGGGGAAGTGTAGAGTTCTTGGTAAAGTTTCATGAATTAGTGTGGCAGACAACAAAATGAGTAACCAAGCTGGGAGTCTGAAAACACAGTGCAAAGCTTTTCCACGCTATGGGACTGTGCTGAAAGATTTTCCTCGAGAACAGCAAGTTTGTTTAGTCAGTGTATGTACCATTTACTGCTTTCGGTACTTTCATTAAAGAAAGACTGCTTTTTTGTTAGATTTTCAGATTAATTCTTCTTTTATACCTGTATTTCTGTAGGTTTTATTTGTTTGGGGTTCTTTTGTGGTTTTGTTTGTTTGGTTGTTTTTTTTTTTGTTTGTTTGTTTTGTTTTTCTTTGTAAGAATAGTTGAATGTCTTGGTTTCTTTTACTCTGTAGTTGTTTCCCTCATTGCTGTATGTATGAATGAATGAAGTTTTTGGAACAACTTCTCAATAATACATCTTCTTCAGAGATTTTACTTGAAGAGTAAATAAATTTCAAAATGTCTTCAGTTTGGTGAAATATGGTTTTGAACACTGATCTCATGAAATAGAATTTATGTGCAGTATTCTGAATGAAAACTCCCAAACTGTATCTCTTCCATAATTAATGTGTAGATATTTTAGGAGGAAGGAATGATTGTGTTTCTATAAAGTCACTGTCAGAAAAGCAATTTTAAGATCTATTCCCAGCTCCTCTCCAGATTATCATTGTGATGACAGTGTTCATGCCTCTATTTTTTCAACAGTGGGTTACTAATCAAGTTTTACGTTTTTTGTCATTGGAAGGTAAAGTTCTTCATATTTACTTTAAAGTTATGGACACAGTACAGCTATCAGTGACAATGAAAAATTTTAACACATTATGTTTCCTCCTCTTAAAAAGATGAACTCACATGAAAATTCAGTTCCTCCAAGTCCTCTAAAACCTTCTGAATTCCATGCTCAGTTCTGAAACAAAGGTCTAAGCGTGGCCTCCACCAGTGTGATTCCAAAAAGGAATGCCATCTGCACACATTCTGCGAGTTGTGGCATTTGCTTCCATAGGAACATGAAAGCACAGGATAGTTGCTTTGGAATATTAAGGAGTTTTAATTGTTCACAAGCTGAGACCTTAAAAGCATTTAATAGACTTTTTTGAAAATGCTAATTAATCTTCTTTTTGACTATTAATTCTTTTTGAATTAATCTTCTTTTTTTGACTATTTTCACGTTTGAGCAATACATCTACTTCTGCCAAATAAGTTACCAAGTAAGTCATGATCTACACCTATTTGTTAGAGTGTTATCGAAGACAATGAAAGGATATGTGAGAGAGAACAGTGGGCTTTTTCTTTTATGAAGACTTTACTAAATGGGATATGAGGTAGGAAGTAAATGAAAGTCTAAAGATAACATTTACTGTAAAAATTCACTTTAACAAGTAAAAGTGTATTTCTTTCTGAAAATTTCTTAAAGACAAGATTTGGCTATACCTCACTGCAAGCTGAAACATAGAATACAGTAAAATATAAAATTGTGTTATGATTGATCCTTTTCCTACAGGCTACCACTTAGAAAATTTTGCAGTTCAAATTTGCTGGAAAAAAGATATATATTTAGAAAAAGAAAACATCAACTATATTAATTTCCAGAAGTACTTTCAAAAAATTGTTGAAGTGCCTCAGAGAAACGCATGTTGTAATTGTGGGCACTGTTGATCCTTCTGTTGGTGACTACTGTACACCATTTCATGGACTTCTGGGAAATGATGAGTTTTTAAAAAATCTAGACTAAAATGATAATTCCCTGTAGGAGGTTTTATTTGTTCTGTCTAATTACAGAACTAAGGCACATGGAGTTTTTGAGACGATCAATACTTTGAAAACTCTGTGCTGTTTTATCACCTGTGCTGAGACTCATGAAAAACTAGCACTTTTCACCGGCATCTGAACGAAATCAATAGTTAAGGTAATGAATTCTTGCTATTTGACAGATCATTTTATTATACAGGTAAAATTTGGGACTACATAGGTTGTAAGAACTTATTCTTGGTGAACTGAGGATTGGAGGTAATGTAATATTGATGGTGCTTTCATGGAAGGTATTCAGATTAGACTCTTACTCTAAGATGGATTGAGTTGGGTTGTTCAGACTAGCCTCATGTCACTTAATTCACTGTGAGAAGGCACAACTACCCCAAACAGAATCTATTTGTGATGGAAAAAATATTGCTAAAGATACATATTTACCAGAAAACTAATACTCCATCCTTCAAAAGAATGCAATTAGAAGAAATACAAAAAATTTCTGTGGCTAAATGTTGGGTCCTAGAAGCAGAGCTTTTGGGTTTGAGTCCTCCCTGTAGACTTACCATTTTATTCTTCCTCTAGATAATGGTGACATTAAAACTTCATGTCACACAGTTCAGTAACAGACTAGAGCTTTACTCAGTGCTTAGCATCAAGCTAGTGGCTGCTTAATTCTAAAAGGTAAGGCCAAGAGGGAATTACATTAATAGACGCATTCTCTTCAAACACATGAACAGAAGATGTTACGGGGAGGTGTGCATATGGTGCATACCTAAGCAGGCTGGAGTCATTTAGGATGATTCTAGTAACTTTAAAACACTTTGTCTAGCTTCTACTTGAGAATTGTGTTGTGTGGACAAAGAAAATCCACTTTCATTGACAAAGAAGGAACACTTTCATCATGGAAGGATATTGCAATTTGTTTTTAATGTATATAGGCCTCTCCAGCTTAATTTCTGTACACAGGAGTGAGAATCCAAGTCAGTGAGGGGAGAAAGAGAATGTGTTTCATCAGATTTGGGACCTGCTTTAAGTACTACCAGAGGCTTGCTAAATGCCATCAGGGAAATCACCCTGCAGTCACTCCTCTTCTACTTAGAGATGTGGCTGAGAATTTCTGTATGATGCAAGTAATGTTAGATTAACACACACACTCTGGGTGACAAAATTCAATTTTGGAGATATTTTCTAAGCCTGTTTTCTGCCTAATCCTAATACTGGCAGAGCAAAACAATAAGACTATCCAAGCAAAACTGATAATAACACATTAACAAATATGCCCCTTCAATACTTTAACATTAATATAATGGGAATATTGTACATATCCTGCAATGTCTAATTTCTTTCTGCAGGTCTTGCATTTGGAAAATACGGAAATATCTTAATTATGCTTAATTAAAAATTAATAATTCCACATGACTACAAAGATGAAGAATAATATTCTTCAAAGAAAACCTTCCATTGCTGGTTTATTGCTTGTTTTTTTTTACAAATTATAGAATATATTTCTAAAGAAAACAGATGCTAAATGTAATCAATAAGTACAGAAAATACCATATAAGAGTAAATTATAAAAAATGTCATAATTTTAACATGTGGTAAACCTCAATCCAAATTTAGCAATTATCAGAATGTTACAATGGAAGTGAAAATGAGAGGATGGTTCTGTGTTTGCATTTTAAATGTTTTAATGTTTGGTGTTTGTTTTTTTTTAATGGGTGACCACTATTAGTTCTCATTGATGCTTCCATTACTTTTCAATGTTATATTTCTTCCTGAAGTTTCCATTTCCCCTAATCATTAAAAACATGTTTGTGTTTCAGTTCCATAACACAGTGTGAGTACACCTGTTTCTACCCTTGTTTGTGTATTAACTGGATCGGTCTCTCTGTACTCTGCACTTAGCTATGTGCTGTACAGTGACACCTTGTCATGTCAGCAGTGATGAGGTGGTATTTGAGCTTGGGAAGGCCCTGAAAGTGAAGAACACTGCAGGGGTCCCTAATGGTGCTATAATAATTATTGAAGAATTACATTAGGAAATCAAGCAACTCTTGTCATATTTCATGCTATGACAGTGTGGAAAAGGTGACAATGATTCCAAGTGACAGCAAAAGAAAATATTCTATCACTGGACTTCTGAAGAAGTTGCACTTAATTGTGATGTAAATGTGGAACATATTACTTTTGCCTCCTTTCTTTTGCCTCCACTTTCCCCCGTGTCCCATGTACTTTTGTTGTATATTTAAAATCCAGCTTCTTCTCAGTATTCCTCACAGCACTAACGAAGAATGTCTTCTGTGATGCATGTCTTTGTATTGTGCTGCAGAAGGAAAAGGATTTCAGGCAGAGATATTCAAAAAGCAACATGACTCACCATACCTCTTCTTACATCCAAAATGACTGCTAATCTTGGAATAATAGCTGACAAAACAGCTAGTGAAGAATCTTGGTTATATCAAGCCATAGATGTTTGACTCAAATCCATCTGGAAATGCCTGCTCTCTCTTCACAATCATCCAGTAGTCTCTATTCACCTCAGTTCCTTATTCTCCCACCCCCTCCTCTTTCTGGAAGGGTTCCAACAGTTAAAAAAATTACTACAGATTTATTTAAAACCCATTTCCAAAACGTGAGTCAGTAATAGAAGGAGTTTAATGAGGAACATCATTATGTGTTCAACAGAAAGCTTTCTCACTGATCTTGTAACAAAAAAAGAATCTTCTCCTCATTACTGGTGTCTTTCTGACTCAGTCAGGCTTTCATGTAAAAATAACACTAAGCTCACAAACTTGTGATGGAACTGCAGTTATATTAGACACAGTTTTATTACCTCTTACCAGCTATTTTTAGAAACCACAGATCAGCTTTTAACATGAGTGGCAAAATAGCAGTGACAGAAAAAAATTGCTCATAGCTGGAATTTCTCTGAGGACATAGAAAAGTACCAACACTTAGGGCAGAGGGAATCAAAGGCTTCAAAAGACAACTAGTATTAACCAAGGAGTGTGTAAAATATCTGTATTGATTTCCTGAATGAACCTTGTCAACTTGACATTATTTTAATTTTTAAAGTGCCGATTGAGAGATCTATTGATGTAAAAACCTGCAGAAACTCTGTCATTTACTGAGGATCATGACAGCTCAGAACTGTGTCACTGCACATTCCTGAGGATGTGTTTGAAATCACTCTGGGACTTCCCTCAGTTTCTGAGGAACTGATGACTGAGAAAGGGCCAGACTAGATTTTTGTAAGGCTGGTGCAAAAGAGTAATAAAAAAGGATATTCTCTTTCTGAAAATTTTGAGCCTTGCTTCATCTGAAGTGCTGTGGATTTGCAAAGAGTGACTTTGCTATGCCCTGTCAGACATAGCAAAAGGCAGCCCCATGTCACGAAACCACATGGAAACCCCTCTGTTACATCCCTTCAAAGATCCTGAGATCTTTTCAGGATGTCATCAAGTTGACTCCCTGAGAAAATGAAAAGTCAAGAAAAGGAGACTGTAAGTGTTTCCTCATGCCTAAAGGAGAAGTGCAGTTGGTGGTGCTATGGGGTCAAGGAAAGATGGTTGTTTTGTCTGGCAGGGATGAAGAAATCACAGATATTTCTAAGGAAAAGTGAATTAAAAGTATAACTAAATAAAAATCAAAATGTTAGAGATTCCTTATATATTCCTTATATAGGACAGAATCTTCTGGTAAACTACCCATTGGTGAGGACAGTTGGTGTTATACATAAAATACATGAGCACATTCTAAACCAATATACTTCAGACTGAATGTTAATTCAAAAACTTTTTTTCTTCATATAACGTTCTTTCTGTTTTTCATGGTTTATTCAACATAGGGCTGTTTGAAACTTTAGCTCCTATTGTCTTTGTATCTTTTTGAAAAAAAAGTATCACTTTTTAAATTTTAATTTTAAATTTCCTTGCTCACTTATTTAGAATTTATTTGATTGTTTTGTGGTTATAAACTAACACCTTAATCTTGACTGCAAGCTATCTGTCTGATGGATTTCTGAGTTTCCAACTATTTTAGCAATTTAAGTTGAATGTTTTCAGCAGAAAAAAAGCTACTGTTATTTTGGTGCTTTGGGATGAATTTGAGAACCCAAATAAAGATAAGGGTGTTAAATTATCTTAAAGAAATAAATGAATATAAATGTTTTACTAATCACCATGTTGTTATACTAACAATCAAGAACTTAAAAAAACGCCAAAAAACAAGAAAGAAAGAAAAAAAAATCCAGACACTCATCATGGAAAAAATTACTTTAAAGGCCTAGAAATAGTAGCTCTTGTGCAGCAATATTTCTAGTTAGTCAATAGGCATCTAACTATAGTACTCTAAGTTAAGATCTTGACTGACTCAATCAGTACTGTGTAAAAAAAATCCTAGCTAAGAAATCATCCATTGCTATTATCTGTCGTTAATGTAAATTTGGATCATGTTTGGGATGATAAATTTGCTTGTTGAGGGAATTTGAGCATCTGTGGATCAAGCAAACAAATATTAACCCTGTCTCTTCTCCATTTCCTTCTTAGAGTCAAAATATTATGTAATGCAAAAATAAATTTTTAAATCCCCAAACCTCCTAACTCAATGTTGTCACAACAGCAGTACTTACTCTGTTATCTATTTCAAGAACACTCCCAAATATCCCCTATGCATGAGCCATCTCCTTCCTTGTAGTTTTCTTACCCTTGATTTTCCTATTTTAGTGTAACTCAATAGGGTTCTCAGCCATTTCAACCGTGTTCTGTCACTCTCAGCCTCAGTTGTTTAGACAAGACTTCTTGTCAACTTTTCCTTCCTGAAACAGATCTTTATCTTAATTGCTATCATGTTTTCTCATATGCCATATCCCCATGGGTTGTGATTACTTTTCTTGTCCGACAGGTATGTCAAAAAGGAGCTGAGTCTGGAGTGAGAGAAACACATTTGCTCAAAAGTAGCACCAGAAAGTGTAGAAAGGGAGGCAAACTATGGACAAAAGAAGCTTATGGAGTAAGAAGCTAAAGTCAAGGAGAGGCTGAAGGAAATAAAACGTGGTGCTGGCACCTGAGAGCACATGAATAGAGAAGTGGGTAACTTGTTTCCTGTTGATACCAGTTACAGCAGAATGCAACTAAATTATCAGGCAACATGTTTCATATGTCTAAGTGCAAACTTCAAAATTATATTCCTTATTCACTTGTGTACTTCAGAACAGCTGGACATTTGCATTGAAAACCTTTTTACCAGTACTGAAACTTGTGTAGTTACGCTGGTGAAAAAGAATTAGAAATCAGAGATCAGTTAGAAGGCTTCTTGCTGCCTTGAAACTGGAGAACATCAAACCCCAGTTTATGCTGGTTGAAAATGAAGGGCATCTTAAGAATGAAATGCAAAATGGGGGACTTAATTGTCAGAGGCACATGTGAGCTCAGTTTTCATGGAAGTTATGAGTATGTGAATATGAAAACTTGATGCCTGTAGATTCAATACCCCAAATTTCTACCATAGACAGTATTTTTCACCCTTTGGAACCTGCTGTAAGCAAGACTGATAGGACTTAAGACTCAGATTTTTTGGAATTTTTAAAATGTAAATCCTTTTAAGACCTTATCTGCTCTTCTGAAAATGTCAACAAACTCCATTTCAGGTCAGTATTAACTTGAAAATCGAATTGGTCCTTCACATGGAACAGGGAAAGCTTTTATATAAGAGATCATATTGTGCCTGATTTTGTGATGTCTTGGTGACCCTGATGATATCCAGGTTCTTGAATGTGTGGGTTGGACTGCATGACACAAACAGGTTTAACCTCAACTACTTGTGATTCAGAGCTACAATAGAAAGGATGTAATTCATGGTGACGAGAAGAGGTGTCTATTCTCTGTTTGGGTCAGTGTTTAGACCCTATTGCTGCAAATATCCCTAAGAAGATCACTCTGTCCAGTGCCTGCCTGCATGGACACAAAAGAGCTCTCCGTAATGGTCCTTGGCCTAAGCTGAACTCTTACCCCTGGTGTGGTCAAAAATTGTATGTTGGGAAATTGCTTCCTTTTCCTTAATTTAAAGTAACAGTAAGTTCTCAGTAAGAAATAAGGGGATTTCTGCAGATATCTTCAAAGGAAAAAAAAAAAAAAAAGAGTCTTAGGCATGTAAACCAGATGTCCTACAGAAATATTTGGTTCTATTAAGTAGCTAATGCTGGGATGTAGTTATGGTTACCAAACAGCTGAAGATAAGCAGGAAGGAAGATGCATATTTTTTCTTTTGTCTCTTAAGGGAAAAATGACAGAACATAAATATTTTACAAAACTTTTCAGTCCTGTTTACAAAAGCGCCCTGGCATTTAAAAGGCTCAAGTTCTAATTGATTTTCTGTACTCTTTCACTTTTTAAATTGGGGAACTCTGTTAATATAAGTAGTTTCAAAACTGTATGTGATTTTATAACTTTCAGTAATTCAAAAGTAGCTAAAAGACCTGTTGGAGTGAGACTGTAATTAAAATTAACCATTAAAAAAGGCATTTTCATAATTTTTTATCAGAAAAAACTGAATTACCTCAAATTCAATTTCAAGCTCACCATGTCTTATTTTGAGACTTATCTTAACATGTGCCAAAACTTTCATAAAAATCAGACACTTTTGTCAGAGTAATTGTACATTCTCTGTACACTTGTTAAGTTAAACTATACATATTTTATACATATTTATACTGTATGCTAACACCATGTAACAAGTCATACTAAACACCATTCTTTATGCTTAATACAGTTTTGGTTTCAATTTTTTGTTTGTTTTTTGTTTGGTTGGGTTTTTGTTTGTTTGTTTGTTTTGTAGTTGTGGTTTTTGTTTGTTTGGGTTTTTTTGTTGTTGGTTTTTGTTGGTTTTTGTTTTTGTTTTTGTTTTTTAGCTGGAGAGTTTGAATTAACAGCAGGGCTTACATTTAAAAGTGCTAGGCCAGACACAGCAACCTACAGGGTGCACAGGATTCATGGCACCTCTGTGTGTGTCCCTGTGGTTCTCCCAGGTGTTACTGTCTGAATAAAAGTCACCCTTTGTTGTGTCTCTTGTGAGCCTGAACATGAAGTTTCTCCATTTCTCAAACCACCTGCTGCACCCATGTTTGAAGGGGGGTTGTTTGACTCCAGAGAGTGGTTCAGCCAGGCAAGGCATGGAAGATATAAGGAGGCACAGAAAAACTGTAGGAAAGGGACAGACTTTATGGAGAAAAGGCATAATGAGATTAGGTGTTTAGGATCTTACAGGCTTCACAAGTCAGAAAAATAAGTCAAACCAGACCCTCGTCCTGTGACCTGAACATAAGATATTTCTCACCTCTTTTAATTTTCCCCCTCAAATGATTCCTTCTAGATGATTATTTTCCTTCCTGAAAAAATGCAATGGAAGGAAATTTTGTGTCACTAGTGTCAGACAGCAGTTAATGCTAATAAAAGCCTAGACAAACCCTTGACATTCTCCACTCCTTTGATTTATAGGAAACCTTTTTCCATCTGCCATCAGCCATCAATATAGATGTCAACATTGTCATTCATTCAATTAATTTTCCTGAGTGGTCTCCCCTGCCATTGTTTCTACTGCAGAAAGGGTCTGTATGAGGATGGTTCTTTCTGTGACATATCACAGAATGTCAGGTAACCTCAGCAGGCATTGACACTTCGAGTGATTAAATTAGTAGCGATCTGCTCATGTAGTTTGAGGAATTGTGGCAGTGTCAGCTCTCCCTTTGACATCCTTGGTAGAACAAACCTAACCTTAGAGGATAAAAGAGGCTGCTCTCAGTGTTAGCATTAGTGCCACCACTCTCCAGCAGAACAGCCAACATCGTTCTATAATCACTTTATAAAGATACAGCAGCCTGTTTAATCACACCAAGTGTCAATGCTGGCATTTGACTTGATCAAGTAGATACTCAAAATATTAGAGCTTGTTTTTTTTTTTTTTTTTTTTTTTTTTTTTTTTTTTTTTTTTTGTTTTCCTTTGGTAGCTCTACAAGTATTCACACAAAGTTATATTGTCTAATCAAGCTGCTGTGCACTGTCAGGTGGTGTAAAATGATATCACAGCACTTAAACCAGATACCAAAAGCAGGGATTGTGAGGGAGGGAAAAAGAAAACTATTCTGAGAAAAATTCAAGACTGAAGCTTTAAAAGTAATGCATCTTCAGTAAACCTGAGGGAACGGCGAAGATGAGCTTTACAAAAGGATGAATTGAGTCAGCTCATGGGAATTATGTCGAGAGGGTCAATTATTACCCTTTGTGCTACTCTGAGTCAAACATGAAGTCCTTACACTTTTCTTTTGTTCAGATGTGTTCCTCAAAGACATTCAATGAGGTCCTCATCAGGGAAACAAAGAGACCAGACACTTGATTTCTCTTTCTGTATGAAAGAATGTAGTATTAATGTGATGCAAAAAAATAATTTCAGTAGGAGTACACATGCTAAAATAGCCAGACGTATCCAACCATTCACCCAGTGACCCTTTTCCACCTGTATTTCAGTAATATGTCAATTGTTTGTCAGCATTTTAAAAGTACCAGAAGTCTATGTAACCAATAGTGAACATTAAAATTTTAGGAATGCAAATTCTGCAAGCATTTGATTAAAAAAGTCTGTGATCTTTTTACATTTCCCAAATTCCTATTTTTCCTCTATACTTTTCACTATATTCCTGGAAATATTTATTCTTCAAAGTACTTAATAGAACTAATATTCATATGTGGGGGGAGCACCTGTTGGGGACCGCCAATTCAGTACATCGGGAGAAGATGATTTTTACCAATGGATGGAACTGTCTGCCACCAAATAGACACTATCGGAATCACTATCTACCCCTTCCATGGAGCGGCTGCTTTTCAAGTTTTTCTATTGTTAAGATGTAGTTAGGATAAATACGTATTAGATAGATAATTATTACTCTTCCATTTCTTTTGTATGTTCAACTGTTCTGATTGGTTATGGGGACCCTGGTTACTACCCCTGATTAG
Organism: Formicarius rufipectus; assembly: GCA_013399695.1. Classification (NCBI taxonomy): domain Eukaryota; kingdom Metazoa; phylum Chordata; class Aves; order Passeriformes; family Formicariidae; genus Formicarius; species Formicarius rufipectus. The sequence goes on along the minus strand of VXAU01003123.1, from coordinate 1,133,257 downwards.
TTCATGTACCCCTGAAATCTCACGGGCTAGCCGGTGGTGCAATGCAGCAGCACCCTGTAAGGCTAGTCACTCCCAGTTCCCTCATATTTGTTGTAAACCCTCCTTCTTTTTTCCTTTCTTGTCGTGATCCACCCCCAACTCCACCCAAGTTCTAGAATCCTCTGACCGAACCATATAAGAGTTCCATGCACCCTAATTCACACCTGTTTCTACCCCACGTTGGTGTGGACCGCTCCTTTTTCCCTTGGCGGACCGCGACATTCATGTGCATTTGTTCAGGTAGGAACGACGAAACAAAAGAGTGTGCATATAAACACACCCACCAAACACATGGTTGTGTCAGTAATTACTATTGTCTTGAAGAGCATTTTAATATATTGTGTTACCACCAGAAACTACTAAATTCCCTCAGTGTTTGTTGGCAAATTTTCATCCACATATATATATATATATTTATTTTTTTTTTAAATTAGTCATGAGTAGTTTCCAAAATGAAATTATTTCAAGATCAAGAGATTCCATATGATAAAAGTAAAAAGTAAAGACTCAACAGATTTCCTAAGATTAGCATTTCCTACTTATGATAGATTTTTATTTTTATTTTTTTTTTCCAAAATGTCTCTTTCATTAACATTACCCAGAGTTGAACAGAAAGAAGGTATGGAAAATACATTTATTATAAGGCATCAGCAAAGCATATCTGCACCATATAGTTACACTGAAGCTCTACTTTCAGTCTACAAACAGTTGTATAGGGGAAAGTAGTCAAGTGATATTTTTTGCATTCAGTTTTGAATGTTTTATTGTTTTGTACAGACCAGTGCTGTTTTTCCTTTATTTGTTTGTACTTTCATTCTTCTTTCTTCAAGGAAAAAAATTCAAAATACAAAGAAAATAGCACAGAACCTAGTGAAAGCAGAAATTTATGTAAGTACTATGTCCTTTTTAAAACATGCTTGGGAGGATTTTTTTATCTGGATAAACAAAATAAATATTGGTATGAACATCTGCTGAGAGACCTCCTCAAATCCCGAATGCCTTTGTCTTCTGCTTTCTACTGTTCTTTCCTGGTTTTTATGGGCAGAATATATTGATATTACTGTCTAGACAGGAGTTGGTTACAGGGCTACCACAGGGAACAGAGCTCAAACATTTTAAGTCACTCTCTAGGGTAAAAGAGAAAGGAAAAAAACCCAAAATAAAACAACCTCTGGTGACTGAAATACCCCACTAAAATACCCCACCTCTCTACCCTTTTTTTAAAACTATTACTTAAAGAAATTTAATACACAGAAGGGAATAATTACATGATACATCTAAAACACAGCAAATTCATGGACACTTGCTGCCTAATTAACTTATAAATAATTATAATAAAAAAATGAAATAGTTTGAGGTGGAAGGGTTCTTAAAGATCACATAGTTCCATGACCCCATCATGGGCAGGGACACTTCCCACTAGACCAGGTTGCTCCAGTCTGGCCTTGAATACTTCCAGGGATGGGACAACCACAACTTCTCTGGGCAACCCTTGCTGGTGCCTCACACCCACAGCCAAGAATTTCTTCCTTACATCTAACCTAAACTAACTCAGTTAAAGCAATTCCCTCTTTCCCAACCACTACATGCTTTTGTCAAAAGTCCCACTGAAGCTTTTTAGTAAGTGCCCTTTAAGTACTGTTAAGCTGCTCCAAAGCCTCCCCAGAGCCCTCTCATTTCCAAGCTGAGCAGCACCAAATCTCTCAGTTTGTCCTTTCAGTGGAATTCTCCAGCCCTCTGACCACCTGCATGGCCTCCTGTGGACTCACTCCAAACAGCGCACCTCCTCCTTGCCCTGGGGGCCCCACAGGTGGGTGCAGCACCCCAGATGGGGTCTCTCAAGGGCAGAGAAGATGGGGAGAATCACTTTCCTCCAATCCTTTATAGCATCATGTGAAAGCCTCAGGAAAGACAGAAGATGTGAATCATCCCCCACAAACCTTTTGTTTTCTGAGACAGAAGCCTAACACCTTTGTAATGCTCCTTACAATTTAGAGACATTTGATTATTTTTTTTTTTAATTGTTTGGGCCAACTGAGAAGTAAAGTTTTTGAATCTGTTAGTCATTGAAATGAAGATATTTTCTTAAAATGTAACAAAGGAGAGTTAAAATACATATTCACAGCATTCTCCCTAGCAAGATCTGTGGCTGTTTGCTCTTCATTCTGTTAAACAAAGAGAAAAAAAAACCGAACCAAACCAAACCAAAACAACAACACAACTAATTTTACAGGACATGTGAATTTAACACCAATAAGCGAGGATTTCAGTGTGTTTATGCCAAAGTGACTATGATATGAATTGGACTAATAAGGGCATCCAAAGGACTTCTTATTTTAATGATAGTGAAAAGATTATGCTTTATCCAAAAGCAACACTGTAAGTTCAAAGTTTCTTGTGTCTGGTACATTCCTTGGTTTTGACCTTTACAGTCTGGAAGGTGCCTTTCCCCTCTTTGTGTGGTGGTGGCAGCAGGAGCTTAGCCATGGCCACTGCTCCTCTCCTTCTCCCCTTGAGAAGCACATATTATCCCCTGCACGTCAGTCACTTGATTTGTCAGACAGCAGTGTGGTTTCTTTCTAATTTGAGTGCTTCTGAATGGCAGCTAAAGTGTAACCAAGTGTTTTTGGCAAATACAAATCAGTCACAAAGTTTCATTGCAGGCAAAGCGCAGAAGATTAACTTTTACAGTTCCTATAGTTAGTTGTATCCTGTAATGACTTGTGTCACATATCTAGCATTGCTGCACTAAGCCAGTACTGGATAAAGTGTGTGAGTTCATCAATAATTCTGAATTTCACTTTAATTCTTCTTGCTACCCATAATTAAAATTCTGATGGTGACATCTTTAAAAAAAGTAGAACTCATAAATTTAGCTAGACTTCCAACTTTCATAAAACAGTAAACAAGCTTACGAAATTATCAAGTAACAGTCTTTGAGAGGAAAGTTAAGTGATACAAAACTAGACAGAACAGATATGCTAAGCACAAATCATGTCAAATCCATTTAATTTCCTCCTGTGTTAGGAGGTTCAGTCAATGAGGAAGAAGCTACAATTGTGGTGTATATTGATTTCAGTAAGGACTTTGGCATCGTCTCATGTGACATTCCCATAAGCAACATGCAGTCCACATGAAATCAGCACCACAAATGATTTCCAAACCTCACTTGAGCAGAAATTGTCTCTAATTTTTTAATAAAGGCACCAATTCTCACGTAATTCAGCAGAGGTCTGTCCTAGACAGACCTTATCCATATATCCAGTACTGTGCAGTGTGATTATGCAGATGGTGAATGTACAAAACTGATGGATGGCACCACAAGATGTGGTACAAATTTTTAAAGAACTGACAAAGAGTTTTTAAAAGTCTTCATCAGTTGAAATGATCGAAATTGGTGGTGAGATCCACTGCAGAGGAGCCCTACCCTCCAGGAGAAATCAAATGCTTAAATGCCAAAATAGAGTATAACCAGGAAAGAGGAAGTATTGTAGTAAAACAAAAACCCCACACACATCTGAAAGATCTAATGGATGACAAGATAAAAAATGAATTACAAATATTGAACGCTTGGGAAAACCTCATTTTCTTTCAGGATTATCACATGTAAGACAGACAGGAATTATTCTGCTCTACTTAGTGCTGATGAGGCCTCATCTGACTACACTTCAAAAAAATGTTGATAGAGGCAAATCCAGGGAGCAGTAGCAGGACAACAGCTTCAGTAAGACCCATCTTTAAGAAAAAGGAGGACAAATTTAAACAATTTTCCAAATGGGAAGATAAATGAGGAGGACATGTAGTCTTCCACTATAGAAGATAATAAACTAGAGAGGGCAGTAACTAAGTCTGTGCTATGCTTCCAGGGCAGAGCAATAAAATACTGACTTACATAGCAAGGGACATTTAGGAGTATATTATAAAGTTACGAGGCAGTGATGGGAACCAGCAACTGATGCAAACTGTGGAAGTGTTTCACCGAAGGTTTTTCTTTTTAAAATTGTTCTTTAAGGGCTGGGCTTTCCAATTCTTTCACTTCAACATTCCTGTGACTGTTGAAAGCACTGCTTATTTCTTCTTATAAAAGGCATGTTACTGATAATTTCTTTCCACCTTTTAATTATAATATTTTTTTATGTTTTCTTACAAATAAAAAGTGGCTAGATGTAAATCTTCTAGAGTTTCTCTCCACATACCAAACTCAGCTTACAAAATTCTTTGGAATACTGGGGCAAAATACAAATGATCATCAAACTATTGTTACAAGATTAAAAAAAAAAAAAAAAAGAGGAAAAGAAATCGAAAGGGCATATTTCTGGAAGGCATATTATTACACTGTTCATTTTTCTGAAAAATTATTGGCTTTATTCCCCTATCCACTGCTAACTCTGTTCAGATATATGATACTGGACTATGACTTTCCCCTCACCTCATATTACTTTACACAGTGGGGTTTCTACAGCTGGAAACTGTACATTCTAATTTGGTGTATGAGTTCATACCTTGATTGCATCTACCAAGCACAAGCACACACATTACCTCAAAGCACTTTGAAATTGGCAAGCTTTTTATCTAATGTATGGCTACTGGGTGTACTGATGAGTATAAATGTATATTGTCTTGAAACAGGGGCAGGTGTTGGACATAGTATATGTATAAGCACAAACTCACACAGATTTTCAGTGGAACTATGCCATCTTATACCAAGGAGCATTGCAAGTTGCCCCCTGAATGGCAGATTGCTGAAAACAAGGAGAGTCTGATGGAGAAAGAATTGTTTTGTGTATTTTATTTCTTTTCTTTCTGCTTGTTTTTCATCTGCTCTGGAATAGGAATCAGGCCTTGCAGTCACTGTGATTCCTCAGGTCAAGTGCCTGCCTTCTGGTGTTAGTGAAGCCCCCAATGGGAAGATCCTGCTGTTTATCAGGGGAAAAGGATATGATGGGGGAAATAAAATCTGGAAGGGGAAAAAATGGCCCATCTGCATGAAGGAGCAACCTGGTCTAGCTTTTTGAGGACCCTGGTGTAGCAAAAGGTGTTCATGGCAAGGGTTTGAAACTGGATCATCCTGAAGGTTCCCTCCAGCACAAACCATTCTGTGATTCTATCATAAGCGTAGGGGGAAGAGGAAGAATGAAGCATTGGTGGTGTAGAGCAGGGATAAAAGTATGATGGGTACTTTGTCCCATCAACTTGAAGTCCTTTTCTGCACAATGCAGAAAGTGGTTTAGGAGGAAACCTGAGCACAATAAGAACTCCAGGCTTGTAAGGTCATGTTCAAAGAAAGGTGAGGTAACACCAAAAGCACCTTGCCCCCAGAGTCACAGGTACTGCCATGTCTGTCAATGAAAGGCAGTACCAGGGGACATCTTAACTCAGGACAGTGGTAATGTCAGGAGAAGTAGTGGCCAGGATGATAATTTATTTCCTTGATGTGCTTCTGTCTTTCTTTGATCCAGTACAGGGCAGGAAAATGGCAGAAAGAAAGCTTCAGGAGTAGAATTAGTGTCAGCATGGCCCCATTCCAATCAACAGAGCTTCTCTGCTTTATTGCCAGAGCTGCCACACCAGCCTACAGAGGTAAGCTGGTGTGGCACCTGCTGTTTGTCTTCTTGGTCACTCAGAGGCAAAGGACACTGTGACTTTGGTAGAAAAAGAGATGTTTCTATAAAATCTTATGATTTATTTTAGAACAACAATCAAGTTGCACAACCCAAAACTTTGCTTATGCAATATGTAAAAACACAACAGTAAATACAAAATGTAAATCAGAATCAAAATTTTTGCTAGTCTGATGGATTCTTCAGAATTTGATGATCTTAATGATCCCAGTTGGGCAGAAGAACCAGAATGATTAAAAAATGCCTGTTTATATGTAAAAATAATACCTCAATCTGACTGTGAATTGAAATGAGGATAAGGAACTTGAACAAATGAGGCTTCCTCAGTGACATCATTAAGTGCTCAAAGCCTGACCAGGGAATTAAGTTTCTTCATGATATTCTTCCACATATTTTTAGAAGTTCAAGACTATAATGAGTAGGAAGAAGCAAAAATACCCTGTAAACTGTCCTTGAATGTTCCAGGATTCCTCAAGAGTCTGCATGGAGCTTTTTCTGTAACTGACTATGAAAAATCTCTGGTATTGAAGAATACATGCACCAAGGTTATTCACAGATCTCCCAATTCTTGCAAAAACAGTCTGAGATACAAAAAGTTTGATCCATTTTCTGGAATTAAAATTAAAGTTTAATCTTCCATTGAACAGAAATCTTATGTGAGAGCTAAATCTCATTTTTTGATCCTGGTCAGCAAGGCCACTTCAAAACCTGCCCTTTTTTAATGGTTTGCTTGCTTGTTTTCTGTTAGATCTACAGAAAATACTGTTCCAGACAATGAGATGGAACTCAAGGACTGCTAGAGGAAGATGAAATAAAAAGATCCAGTTTGTTACCTGAGTTTGACATGAGTGATTAGGTATTTGTCCAAGGAAGAAGAACACAGTTATTGGAGAAGAACCCTGATTTCATCCCAGTGCACATTAATACAGGCTTTATCTGAATAGGAATTTCACACACATTGCTTTGGGATCTCTGTGTAGTAAATTGGTGGTACAGGAACACACACCCTTCTTGTTCAAAACCCAACATTCTGCATTCTCCTATCTAGACTTCAATTGCTGTTAACTTCAATAGTAGTGTAATTATTCTCTAGAAAAATAATATCTTTGTTCCACTTTTTTATTGTAAAATATTTACCAGGTTTTTTTGCTTTCTTAAAATGGAATATAACATTAAATATGTTCTCCCCATTAAATTCTGGAGTTCCTAGGACTGCCTGCATACAAAAAATGTCAACCCTTCCCTCAGATGCTCCCAAGACTTCAAACACAAGTGCCTACTTTTTCACTTTGAATGGGGTTTTTACAGAGAATATTGTGCAACTATTAGTCATCATAGCACTCCACTCTTCCTCTGCTTTTGATCTGAGCTCACTCAGCCTGCCTGCTTATATTCTACACAAGATGCTAAAGAATTACAGGTCCATTTTGGGCAACAGGTGTTACATGTTGGTCTTTTGATGTGAATTATAGGCACAATACTGATGTTACTTTTACTTTACAGCTCTTAGAAGTGATTCCCAGTTCTTGAACCTGAAAGCATGCTCTGGCCATATCCTTCTTCTCTGTGAGGACAAGGCACAGATGTGCAGCATCTTCACTTCCACAAATCTTATTTGGTACATAAATAAAAACCAGTGCTCAACATGAATGACATTAAATGCTCTGAACAGGTACTCACCCGGATGATTTTAAGGAACTAGGATGCTTATCAATAAGAACCTATGGTAGGTAAATAAATTTTCACTGTTTCTTTCTGTAGTGCTAATCTTAGGTCTTAAAGTTTAGCAGTCTCTTAACTCCATTAACTGAGTTTAGTATGTGAGGATGTAGAAAAAAGGTGCACAAATAACTGAATGAGGAATTGTAACATGAGGATAAAAGAAGTTCCTGATTTAATAGAACACACTGAATACTTATTTCTATAAGCTTAGAAATTAGTCATAATTTGTATAAATGGAGAAGCCCTCTGGAAGGCTTATGACACATAGATTGAAGACATTTGTTTCACCTATAAGAACTGCTGCTTGACACTTTCAGAAGACAAAAGGAAAACAAGAAAGGAAGTTGGACCACTTAACACTTGCCAATTTATTGCAACACTTCTGGAAAAAATTGTATCCTAATGCCATCTGAAGAAAGCGGATTAACCTGTGCTCAGGTTTAGGAATATCAAAAGGTTTATGCTCAGCATATGTAAACTGCATTAAAGAGAAGTTTGGAGCACTGCTTTGGCAGCTTTCTACTGTATATGAGAGAAGATAATTAATGCAGGAAGGTTGAGAATAGCATTTTGAATTCTACTGAAAAGACAGTCATGAATTTTGCCTTCTTTTATAGTTAGTTGCACTAATGCAGTTCTTCTCAGTGTTACTGGCTCATCTGGAGGTCAAATGCTGTGTGACAAGAGGCTTTTAGACTCACTTATTAGTCTGGAGTCTTAAAAGGGACAAGCCATACCAACCAAACTGGGCGTCAGCAAGTGCACAAGAACATTTACAGCTCCTCTTGGGACATTAATCTATCTCTTGCCTCATTGAGCGACTTCTTTTTTCCACATATTTTCCAGTCACTATGGCATCGGATCAAACCTCTGTGAAGCCTTCTGGGCAAAGAGTGAAGAGAGTTAGTTCAGAGCACACAAAGCAAGAAAGCATAGGAGGGACGAGGGATCCTTAAGGGCACAGAGTGACACAGCACAAGATCAGTACTCAGGAGATAAAAGGAACTGATACAAGCACTGCAGAGCCCTGATGTATCACAGACACAAGGCAGATGTTTGCAGCATTTGCTCCACTGCCAGATTCTTCTGTTGTTTCTGGGTGATCATCCATGTGCTCTGCTGCCTCAGCTACAAGGTTTTCCTTTCCTGCCTGACAGCTGCTGCTATCTGCTCTGGCGACAATACTTCTGCTTCACTTGCTTACTCTTCCCTGCTTAAAGAGAAACTTGGTCTTTTACATATAATTTCAAAATGACTATCACTGATTGGTTTCCTCCTTAGACAAATTTCCTTTTTCCTGTCAACAAATTCTGAATGTGAGATGTGGAGAATTTATCAGAAGAGTAAGAAGCAAGAATTCCTGAAAAGAATTGAACTGTTACTTATGAGAGATCCATTAAATGATCTCTAATGGGCATTAATATACTATGTACCTTATCAGTAGATATTTTCCTATTAAAACCTCTGCTTAGAATATCAGTTTTCCTATAAAATGTCTGAGTTTCTAAAATACCTTCCCAAAGTCTAAACTAAAAAATCTTTGATCAGAAGACCTGAATTTTGAAATTTCCATTAAATAATGCAAAACAGAACACATAGATACTTTTTTCACATGCCATGTGATCTAAAGATTTGGAAATGCATTTCATTTTCTACACATACAGAACAATTCAGTGACAAAAACCAAACACAGTCATGGGCTCTACTTTATTCTTAGTTTGTAGAATGAAGAGAACTCCATACTCTACTCAGCATGTACTGTTAACTGTGAACATAAAACATGATAATGGTGAAGAGAAAAATGGAATAACCAAGAAATAAGCTCAAATTGGTACTGAAAATTCTGTTTCCTTCTTAAAGGTGTTTAATAAAAGTAATTACAGTAATGCATAAAAGCTCTTATTCTTTCTCACAGAAATCAATGAGCTTCTAAAAGAGGCAGCGCCACCTTGAAAATGGATTTGCTGCACTTGAACCTGTTACAACTGGTTTGCACAAGGGATTGCTACAGTAATTTTTTTCTGTAAAAATGGCAGTTTCACAAAATTCTATTGAAGGAAAAGGCATAAGGAACCTTTGTCATTTGGTGCTGAGGTATATTGCAGTTCTGACAGATACAGTCATATTTCATTGTTCTCTGCAGATGAACTGTTTTGATGATGCCTGAAATACATGTGAATACTGCAGATATGAAAAGGCTGTTCTCTTGAACACTTGCAATGCTGAACATGATGCATGCTGATATCACCTCTGCAGCTGGTGTCTGAGGATTGCTCTTGATAATGATGCTAAAATGTGAGTGACGACTGTTATTTTCACCTTATTCTCCTTACTTACCTCAGTCCATGTCAGGAGAAGTCTTGGCCTATATTATTTTCTGCTATGGTCTTTGTCATGAAAATGAAGCATCAGGATATTCATTTCCATCAGAACAGAGAAAGGTAGAAGCAGAGACTGAGTACTGCAGATCATTTCCAGAACTTCAGAAAGAACATTGCTGATACTCTTATGAATTGAAATAACAGAAATCTGGGTTATGAAATAAATGTTAATTTTTTAATTTTTTTTTTTTTTCTTTAAGAAGAATGTATGTTGAAAATTTTCATGGCTAAAACAGTATGTCATTTCCATGCATAGTTTTTCACACGATCCAAAATGATTTAGGAATACAAATTCCATGGTTTGAAACAGTATTTTTGTTTTAAAGGGTAATAAATACTTTTAAAGATTTGATTCATAGTCATATTGCATTATAGGAATAATTACTTTTCAATTGTGCAATACTAACAATGTAGAAGTGGCTCACACCTGACAAGTCCCAGGCTAAATCACAGAGTGCAAAGGGCTCGTGATGCTGCTCTGTGATGCACATGCCACAGGCATTTTGGTACCTTCTTTATATGATGAGGGCACTAATAAAGTTTGGGCACAAGAAAAGATAGCACAGCAAGAATATTTCACTTTTACAGCCACATGAATGAAAAGAGTGCACAAACAACACAGTTTTGTTTTGTTTGTTTGTTTGTTTTTTTTTACTACAACAAAATTCTGTGATTTGTTGAAAGTCTGAAAAGTGAGGAATATTCCTAAAAAAATAAAAAAGAAACAAAATAAAAACTCCCCAGTACAGCAATACTGAGTTCCTTTTTTAAAACTGAGTATTAAGACCACCAGCCCATCTGACAAAGTTACCACCTAGAAATTTGTGGGAACTGAAATTGGGGTCTTTTTTGATCACTCCCCATCATTTGCCTTATTCTAAGTATCCTGATGCTGCATACAGAGTTCTAGTAAAACAGCCATTTGGGTACTTCTGAAGAAATTCAAATGCATGTTTTGCACTGCCCTGCTTGGACTCCTGTAGCTCCATGTCTCGATTCCTCTCCCCCTTTTTATTTCCCCAAGCAGCCAGCCTGATAAACGTGGTTCACGAATCCCATCAATGATCAATATGTAAATCCCATTGTATGAGGCTTTTTTCCCCCCATCTGATCTCTACAGAACCCTCCAAAGTCCTCTCCTTTCCCATTCCTTTGGAAGGGAATATTCTCTTTGAAATTTCCTTTGAAATAAAGTAGGTATGTCCAATGCCAAGCAGTAAATTGTGCAGAAATGGTTCAATACTGAGTAATTCATAATATTTCCAATACCAAACACAACCAAAACCAAAAAAAAAAAAAAAAAGGCATCGTGAAATATGAAAAGGTATCTACTCTTTAGCAATGTAAGTGATTTAACCAATTTTGTTTTCTCACTCCAAACGTTCTCCTTTTTCTTCTTTTAATCATGCACAACTGTGGGGGACTTTTATTGGATTTAGAGCTTGGCATTTGAGTATATTAATGCGAGTTGTTGGGGGAAATCAGTGATTTCTAAGATAATAATGGCTCACAGGGGAGAGAGAAATAAAAAACCTGGAGTCAAGAACCTGATATAAAAGGCAAACACCGCC